>CM029598.1:94644120-94761465 GCA_017311375.1 Mytilus coruscus
CCTTTGGTATAATGCAGAATGCACGAAGTCTCTAATAACAAAAATAACGGGCGCACATATCAACCAATCAGGATTAGCTATACTCTTAATTCTGAATACCATGTTATGCTCATAAAATGGCTGCGCCCATAAAATCTAATGGTGTATTGTAACCTATAGTAAAATTGAAACCTCCATCAGCAGCTCGTGAGCGTCATGATATACAAAACGGTAACGGTGAGACGATTTCGGGTTTTCGTATTCGCGTACATTTACGTATAGTGAGGGTCTGGAAACAGTTTTGGGATGAAAGAACAGAGAATGGTGGACGAAAAGTGCAGAATAAAGAGAAAAAATAAAGAAAGGAGAGAGGAGAATAAAAAAGTCAAAAATTTGAATGAATAACAATTGAGAATCATGGGGTTCTAAATTATGAAGACTGAATATTGAGAATTATTGAAACTAAAGGACAAACTATAAAATGAAGAATTGAAAAAAATGTTAATGGTCTGAAAATTAAGGAATAAAGGACCCCCACCCAGAACCTCATATCTATAGAGAAAATTATCATTTTTATTCAATTAGTTGCACTGAAAACATATTTACAAAGAGTTGAACATTAAATTCATTTATTTTACATTTCTTTTCACCGGCTGTCAGTAATAAATAAATACCCCTGCTGAGGGCTGTGACATGACATTTCTTATGTGGGATTAACTTGGGGGGATATGGAAAAACAAGTCGTGGGATTTGAGATATGATCCCCTCCGTTTTCAACCCCTCCTCTGCTGTCGCATGCCATGAATCTGTTACTGAAATGCATGCCGCCGCATTTGCTACGATGTTCAGACACTGACCTTATTTAACACGAAAAAACTATTCTATTATATAACATATAGTTACATGACATTTTATTAATCGACATATTGCATTTCCACACCCAACCATTTTTAAAGGCAACACATTGTTAAAGAAATAACACTAATACTGTGACCAATTCCCCACAAAAAGGGAAAATAGATTGATGAATGCCTTATAAGGCAAATTTATATTCAATTGTACACTAATTTTTGTGCCTAGAGTTTCATGATATATCCTCTGGGTTCTTGATAGGTATAAAGTCAAAAAGGTCAGGTTGCCATCTAAAAATTGTGGAATTTTACCGAGATTTGAAAGCCTGAGGTAGAGGTGGGCTTCCGGTGAACCTCGATCTGTAGTACCTATGCACCCGTGAAAAGAAATAGAGAATGTGATGTTCAATTAAATCATTGCTATCAGTGTAGAAGTTTCAAACAAACTTTTACCATAAAAAGGGACCTTAGACTGAGGACTACTCTTATCAGAGAAGAAATAAAATGCAAAAGAGTGTAATAAAAACATAGGAATACGTTTGGATACATAGTTGTCGAAAGTACTGTAAGTTTTACTGCCCGAAAGGTCTATGGTTCTCTCCATATTCCTCGGTCATTAAAAACTTACTACTACGAAATAACCAATATTGTTGAAAGTGGCGTTAATCAATCAATCTTGGACACATAGGTGTCATTTAAGCCAATTTTACTAATATGACATATGATTAGTTAAGAATCACAGGTCCTTCCGTAGTTATATGTTTGGAAATATCCTAAATTATCCTACTGCCGTGCTTTTAAATTCCATACTCTTCAAGGTTCTGTACAAATACTAGCCACTGCTACATTATCACCATGATCGATCCTTGAAATGGCTAAATATTGGACTTTATCTATAAGTCTAAGGTTAAACAAGATATTTTAATTGTAAAATGTTCAACTCATGAACTATGAAAATACTTGCAACACTGATTTCCTATATTCGGCGGAAAACCCACCATGCAGAACTTATATGTTCACATGTTTGTCAATATATATGGCGAATCAAATCAAATCAAAGTTTTATTTATTTTAATACTTTGCAATCATACTAAAACCCAATTTGCCACATGTTGAGCAGGAACTGTTTACCTTTCCAGAGTACATGTGTTCACCCATCTATTTTGGGGTTCGTTTTGCACAATCTTTGTTTTCATCTTCGTTTGGCTCTTCTCGTTTTATTGGACTAATGGTTATAAATTACCACTTTAATTGGTATCCTCTTTCGAATTAACAGTTAACAAAAGCCCTGTACCTGTATCTTTCCCAATTTTTTTTCACATAGACTGGAGAAATCTGTCCAAAGTTTCACAAATACTAGGAAAAAAAAACCGCTTGAGTGCGGGTTGAAGACTACTTGAAATGTGTATGGTGATAACACAGCTTGGGTTCGTGTTTCCCAAACTGGTTTTATGCACTGATGCATTATGTTGATAGTTTTGATTAGTTTGTAAGTTGTTCTTCCATAGAACTCTATGATGATTTAAAAACATTTCTTCAGTGGTGCGAGTTCTGTCTCTGTGTGACACGGGTGCTGTGAGAAAGGAGGAATTTACTAAGAGAAGAAGAAAACAATTTAATGAGTAAACACATTTTTTCGAGTTTGTTATATTTCTTTATTTTTAATGGTGGTATTTGGATAAAGTGATGCAAGTTGTAAAGAGAAATTGAGAAGGACATTTATTCCACATACGAAATTTGAAAGAAGTAATTAAGAGGTGTCTAAATTATGACATCACATGCATATGACGGTACTTGGTTGCTATTGCCAGACTGTCAAACTCCCAAGAATAGTTCTAGTAGCATGATTTGGCGGATTGGAGGGACATTAGATTGGCAGGTATAACGGTAAACCCATCTCAACCCATCAAATTTTGCATAAAAACACAAGTAAAATAGAAACAGTTTATATCCTTTGCTTTAAAATCACACTAAAGAAGAAGTGCATATTATGATGGTAATATAAATGGATTATAAATCGTTACCCCTTAATATTAGTAATATAAAGTAATATAAAATATGAAAACGTATGTTTTTGAACATAAATATGTTTATCGGGTATTACTCAAAACATACGTTAACAGCCTGTTTTCAAACATATGTTAACCAGGTGTTACTCAAAACATGCGTTTACCAGTTGTTTTTCAGAACATATGTTTACCACATGTTTTCCAACACATGTTTACTAGGTGTTTCTTAAAACATATGGTAAAAATGTGGTCAAACGTATGTTTCTCATGCGTTTTGTAAACATGTGTTTCACATGCGTTCATCAACGCATGTTTACCACATGTTTTCAAACATATGGGAAACGCATGGTTTCAAACACATGTTTACCACCTGTTACTCAAAACACATGGTAAACATATGGTGAAACGCATGTTTACCATACGTTTTCAAAACACCTGGTAAACATGCGTTGCATTTTGCTGTGTATAAGTTATAGGTGAACAATATATACATTTATAAGAAAGAATTTGACGATATACATATCTGCTTCACAGGAGAGTTCATCTGGGCGTAACCGTATTTTAGTTAACCTGGACCCACAGGGCCATTTGAGCTGATGCCCTTACTTTATGTCTTTTGTCGTAACCTTTTTTGAGTCTCTCTTAACTACTAGACAAATTGTCAACCACTTATAGGCTGAATTATGTATGGGTATCTTGTATAAAATTTGTGTTATTTTGTCCTGAAAAATTGTGCTAACCAACCACCATGGATAATAAAAGTACGGAGTGTACCTATGACTAGATTATCATTGAACAAAAGAAAATGGAAAATGACTGCTCCACGATTTTCACAAAATGTTGAATTAATGTATGAAAAATTAACTTTTTATTTTCCTTAAACAAATGATTCCCTAACAAAACATTGAGTATTTAATTTTCTTGTCAACAAACATATATATCGGGCGGCTTGAAAAACTGATTGTCTATCAACATTGCATTGTAGTTCCTTAAATACTTAACTGTCAAACAAAGTTCATAGACATAGACCCAAATAAGGCCGTACGTTTTCTGGTTTGAAGTGTTTTACATTTTGTCATGTCGGATCCTTTTATAGCTCACAGTTTGTTCATGGTTAAAGTACGTAAGGTGACCTATAACTGCTTATACTGCAAAACGAAGGGTGCCACATGTGGAGAAGGATCTGCTTACCCTTCCGGAGCACCTGAGATCACTCCCAGTTATTGGTGGGGTTCGTGTTGCCGTTGTACCCCTATTTGTGACATTTTACACTAGACCAGAGAGAGGTCACACATAATGATCGCTTGCTACATTAGACAAGATATAGGTCACGGATAACAATCACTTGCTACACTACACTAGATAGAGGTCACAAATAACAATGACTTGCTACACTAGACCAGATAGAGGTCACGGATAACGATCACTTGCTACGCTAGACACGAGAGAGTCACAAATAATGATTTCTGCTACACTAGACCAGAGAGAGGTCACGAATAGTGATCATTTGCTACACTAGACTAGGTAGAGTTCACGAATAATGATCATTTGCTACACTAGACTAGGTAGAGGTCACGAATAACAATCACTTGTTACACTAGACCAGAAAGAGGTCACGGATAACGATCACTTGCTACACTAGACAAGAGAGAGGTCACAAATAATGATTTCTGCTACACTAGACCAGAGAGGTCACGAATAATGATCATTTGCTACACTAGACTAGGTAGAGGACACGAATAATAATCACTTGCTACACTAGACTAGGTAGAGGTCACAAATAACGATCACTTGCTACACTAGACAAGAGAGGTCACGAATAATGATCACTTGCTACACTAGACTACGTAGAGGTAAAGAATAATGATCACTTGTTACACTTGACCAGATAGAGGTCACGAATAACGATCACTTGCTACACTAGACATGAGAGGTCACAAATAATTATCACTTGCTACACTAGACAAGAGAGGTCACAAATAATGATCATTTGCTACACTAGACTAGGTAGAGGTCACGAATAATGATCACTTGCTACACTACAGCTTATAGAGGTCACGAATAATGATCACTGCTACACTAGACAAGAAAGGTCACGAATAATGATCACTTGCTACACTAGACAAGAGCTGTCACGAATAACGATCATTTGATACACTAGAATAGATAGAGGTCACGAATAATTATCATTTGCTACACTAGACTAAGTAGAGGTCACGAATAATGATCACTTGCTACACTAGACCAGATAGAGGTCACGAATAATGATCACTTGCTACACTATAGCTTATAGAGGTCACAAATAATGATCACTTGCTACACCAGACAAGAGAGGTCACGAATAATGATCATTTGCTACACTAGACAAGAGAGGTCACAAATAATGATCATTTGCTACACTAGACTAGGAAGAGGTCACGAATAATAATGACTTGCTACACTAGACCAGATAAAGGTCTCGAATAATGATCACTTGCTACACTAGACAAGAGCTGTCACGAATAATGATCATTAGCTACACTAGACAAGGAGAGGTCACGAATAAGATCACTTGCTACACTAGACAAGAGAGGTCACAAATAATGATCACTTGCTACACTAGACAAGGTAGAGGTCACGAATAATGATCACTTGCTACACTACAGCTTATAGAGGTCACGAATAATGATCACTTGCTACACTAGACTAGGTAGAGGTCACGAATAATGATCACTTGCTACACTAGACAAGAGAGGTCACAAATAATGATCATTTGCTACACAAGACTAGGAAGAGGTCACGAATAATAATGACTTGCTACACTAGACCAGATAAAGGTCACGAATAATGATCACTTACTACACTAGACAAGAGAGGTCACTAATAATGATCACTTGCTCCACTAGACAAGAGAGGTCACGAATAACGATCATTTGCTACACTAGACTACGTAGAGGTAAAGAATAATGATCACTTGTTACACTTGACCAGATAGAGGTCACGAATAATGATCACTTGCTACACTAGACAAGAGAGGTCACAAATGATGATCACTTGATACACTACAGCTTATAGAGGTCACGAATATCAATCACTTGTTATACTAGATCAGAGCGAGGTCACAAATAATGAACACTTGCTACACTAGATCAGAGCGAGATCACAAATAATGATCACTTGTTATACTAGATCAGAGCGAGGTCACGAATAATGATCACTTGCTACAGTAGATCAGAGCGAGATCACAAATAATGATCACTTGCTACACTAGATCAGAGCGAGTTCACAAATAATGGTCACTTGCTACACTAGAACAGAGCGAGGTCACAAATAATGATCACTTGCTACACTAGATCAGAGCAAGGTCACAAATAATGATCACTTCTTGTTACACTAGATCAGAGCGAGGTCACGAATAATGATCACTTGCTACACTAGATCAGAGCGAGGTCACAAATAATGATCACTTGCTACACTACAGCTTATAGAGGTCAAAATAATGATCACTTGTTATACTAGACCAGAGCGAGGTCACAAATAATGATCACTTGTTATACTGGATCAGAGCGAGGTCACAAATAATGATCACTTGCTACAGTAGATCAGAGCGAGGTCACAAATAATGATCACTTGTTACATTAGACCCGATAGAGGTCACAAATAATGATCACTTGTTACACTAGATCAGAGCGAGTACACAAATAATGATCACTTGTTACACTAGATCAGAGCGAGGTCACAAATAATGATCACTTGTTACACTAGATCAGAGCGAGGTCACAAATAATGATCACTTGTTACACTAGGCCAGATAGAGGTCACGAATAATGATCACTTGCTACAGTAGATCAGAGCGAGGTCACAAATAATGATCACTTGTTACACTACAGCTTATAGAGGTCAAAATAATGATCACTTGTTATACTAGACCAGAGCGAGGTCACAAATAATGATCACTTGTTACACTAGATCAGAGCGAGCTCACAAATAATGATCACTTGTTACACTAGATCAGAGCGAGCTCAGAAATAATGATCAATTGTTACACTAGACCCGATACAGGTCACAAATAATGATCACTTGTTACACTAGATCAGAGCGAGGTCACAAATAATGATCACTTCTTGTTACACTTGACCAGAGCGAGGTCACAAATTATAATCACTTGCTACACTAGATCAGAGCGAGGTCACAAATAATGATGACATTCTACACTAGACCAGACAGAGGTCACGAATGACTATCACGTGCTACACTTTACAAGAGAGAGGTCGTGAATAATGATCACTTGTTAAAAATGTACACTAGACCAGATAGAGGTCACGAATATCTATCATTTTTTACACTATACAAGAGGTCACGCATAACTACTAGTATCACTTTCTACACTATCTGGTATTGATATATTTAGTGTATGACCTATAAAAGCTCGTTTTTTAAATTCTTTCCAACGAGCATAGAAGTTGTTTTTAAATGATCTATTACCATTTTGTGGTTCAAACACCAGTTATTTATAGTGTTGGCATCATGATTTAGTTTTCTTTATATCTCCACCTTATAATTTATACCATGGATATGAAGTGTTCTATCATCAGCATACATGTCAATGGATTTGATGCCTCCAAAGTCATATAATTTATGAATAAAACGAACAGTAGGGGGCCTAAAATGAATCCTTGAGGAGCCTCATAATTAATAATATCAGAATCAGAAGCTGTATTACCTGAGCACACTTTTTGTAGTCTTTTAGAGAGGTATGATTTGAACCATTTCACTGAATGATCTGAGACTTTGTATAATGTTAATAGTTTACTTTATATGCACATACTTTTTCTACATATGAACGTAGTTCTTCATGTGCATACTTTTCTCAATATGAACCTTTTTTTTTCATTATATAAAGAAGAACCATTCATATGATATTTGTCTGTTATTTTTCAGACTGTAATAAGGGTCCCAATACCATATATTAAAGAATAATGTGTATTCAGTTTTTCTTAAGGATGTATGTTGCTCAGTTTAAAAATAACCAACTTTTTATATTACTGCACATTTTTTGGAGTTGTATAATGGTATAGCGCTTTTGCCTTCATCTGTAGTTACTTATTTTTTAATCCATAACTTTGTATTAGCCGGTTTGTTTGTATTAAATTTTAACACAAGGTTTCTTACCACTAAAGGGGCCTCGGTGGCCGAGTGGTCTAAGTAGTTACTACTGTAATCACTAGCCAGTCAACACTGAGGTTGTGAGTTCGAACCCCGCTCGTGCGGGTGCACTCGACTCAATCTTAATTGACTAGGATTGTCAGTTTTCCTATCGAAGGTCGGTGGTTTTCTCCGGGCACTCCGGCTTCCTCCACCAATAAAACTGACCGCCACGAAATAGCCCAAAAGCGGTGCTTAAAGTGGCGTTAAAACACCAAAATCAAAAATCAAATCTTACCACTAATGGCACGTTGGAACTGATTTTAGTGGTTGTTGTCCCAACTGTTGAGTTTTAAAAGTCTTCAGTATAGTTTTAGTAAATGTAAATTGTTGTCTATCATTATGATGTAGTAGGAGTCATTTTGGTTTCCGCACCGTGTGTAGTTCGTTTGCCTTATCCAAATTTGATGAATCTCACACACTATGTTAAGAATAACAACAGGTAAAGTTCGAATTTGGGCAGTAATTCACTGTCTACAATTATGCCCCTTTATAACTTGGAAACTTGAGCGGGGTCATTCGCGTCCTCAGACACATTCTTCTTGTATTGTAATATTATGTGTTTTTACTAAAACACTAGTAGCACTGAGCTGTATGCAATTTTTATCTGTGGGAATAATATATTCACATAATGAATAGAAAATGATTTACTTAAGTTTCTGGCTGGCCTGCGACGAAAGACTGCATAGGTATTAATATCCAGCGACGGCGTAAACTATTTGTATAAAGGTTTATATTTCCGAAGATAGAAGACCTGGATGCTACATACTTTGTATGTAGATACCTGTGTTTCGAATTTTCCGTCTGTCAGTATGTCCATAACTTAAATGCATATTGTACAGCGACTGCTTGAACTAAATTATAGTTTTTCTGTGATGTGAGTTTCTCACTTGTTATGAGTAATTAATAGGATCATATTTAATACATTTGGTATATGGGTTCCTGCAATGTCCGTCAGACATGGTTCACCTGACCTTGACCTTATTTAATGGATCAGAGATCAATGTTAAAATTACGTGATTATGTCCGTTTATCAGATGTTATAAGGCAGTGGGTCAACATTATGTGGTACATGTCAGTCTGGCAGGTTTGATCCGACCTTGACCTCATTTTCATGGTACATTGGTCAATGTTAAGTTTTCCTTGTTAAGTCTGTTTGTTAGATACTATAAGCAATAGGTTAACTATATTTGGTGCAAGAAATAATTGTAAGGTGAACATGTCTGTCTGTAATGCATCATCTGACCTTGACCTCATTTTCGAGGTGGTCAATGTTAAGTTTTCATGGTTTGGTTTGTCATTTTTAATTCATTTTAGGGATTCCTTACTATTTTCCTGTTCATTGCCATGACTTTGTGCAGCATCTTGAGTGACCTTTTCCCTTATTTTGTTTATAATTGATTTTATATTTTGCACTATTTTATATTTTGAGGTTGAGTGTATCAGGTGAGTCTGTGTTCGTATGTTTCATTACATTGTACTTAGGGAGCTACCATTTGATTTTTAAGGGGCTAGGATGAAAAATTTTGTCCTGCCTTTTTTTTTAGTTGTAATCTCTGTCCTGCCTTTTTATTTTTCACTCTGTTCGGTCCTGCCTTTTTTTTTAAAGTTTATCCTGACTTTTTTTTACCTAAATTGTCATCCTGACTGTTTTTTTTTTTGCAAGTGTCTCATCCTGCCTTTGTTTTTACTCAAAACTCCTGTCCTGCCTATTTTTTCAAATTTCATCCTAGTCCCCCCCCATAAAAATCAAATGGTAGCTCCCTTATTGTTTTGGGGAAGGATTACTTTAGAATAGTGAGATCCGTAACGAACGAGCTGGGAAACTGGGTAGGCAAAATGATCACATTAAATATGTACACTTACAGTGTGTTAAATATCTTCTTCTACACCACAACTCATGTAATTTCTAATCAACACTATTGTCCTATATTAGTTATATATAAAGTTGAATTCTTTGATCCATCGTTTTCACGTCATGACGGCTAACAAATGGATCGTTATTTTAGTAGTTACTGTATATATTGATGTTTGAAGGGGCATAACTCTTTCATTTAAAAAGAATTGATCGGCACTGATTTTTCGAACTCGTCCACGACATTGAAGAATTGTACACATGAAAACGCTAACTTTTGCCAATGAGACAACTATCCACTGGAGACCAAATGACATAGATGTTGGCAACTATAGATTACTGTACAGCCTTCAATAATGAGCTAAACCTATACTGCATAACAAGCTATAACAAGACATGACAAAATGAATAAAATGCTTTGCCAAGCGCAGCCTGAAACGACCATAGAGATCAAACCCTGAACAGTTGGGGCAAGTTTGGACACAAAATTTCAAGCTTGATACTTAGATATAAGAAGATATTGTATGAGTGCCAATGAGACAACTCTCCATCAAAGTCACAATTTGTAAAAGTAAACCATTTTAGGTCCAAGTACGGTCTTCAACACGAAGCCTTGGCTCACATCGAACAGCAAGCTATAAAGGGCCCCAAAATGACTAGTGTAAAACCATTCAAACGGGAAAACCAACGTTATAATCTATATAACACTTATGAACCACATTAACAAACGACAACAACTGAATTTCGATTGTGATCAAATTTTTGACATAATATATAGGTTTCCAACACAAAATAAATGTGGTCAAAGATCTTAAAAATTTGAAATGAGACATTTAATTTACCTATTATGGTCTGATATCCAAAATCTACACAACATGGTTATATTCAGCACATAAAAAAAACACCAAAAATTTAATTTCAGTTGAAATCAAACACAGTTAATTTTGGACCCTTCAAACCTTAATATGAACTAATGTGAAAACAGGGCCCAAAATAAAAAATCTAAATGCACAATAAGATTCAGCATATCATAGAGCAGCAATAATTCAGTTTTTGATGAAATCAAACAAAGTTAAATTTTTGACCCTTTGGACCTCAATGGAGACCAATTTAAAAACGGGGACCAATATCCAATATAGTCATACAAGGTTAGAACCTCCCAAAATTAAAGACTTATTAATACCATTGAAATTGGTTAAAAGATTTGTATTTAATTTCAATTGAAGATTTCTTGCTATTGCGCAATACTTTGCAATTTAAGATTTCTTGCTATTGCGCAATGCTGTGCAATTGAAGATTTCTTGCTACTGTGCAACACTGTTAATCTGTTATATATGATAATTTACACAGCCTGTTTGGTACGTATCTCCTGCTATAGCAGTATTTGTTGCTTTTATATATAAATCAGAAATAATCAATGTAAAAATGGAAAAATGAAAAAAAATTGTTGCCCCTAATTCCCGAACGTTTAGGGTGATTACCCCCAAATTCAATCCAAGCCTTCCCTTTGTGATATGGAACCTTGTGGTGCAATTTCAGAGAGATCCATATACTTACCCACAAGTTATTGCCCTGAAACTACAAAATGCTTGTTTTTGGCCCCTTTTTCCTAAACTGTTTGTATAAACCTCCAAAATCAATCCCAACCTTCCTTTTGTGGTATGGAACCTTCTGGTAAAATTTCATAGAGATCCATTCACTAAAACTTTAGTTATTGTTCGAAAACTAAATGTGTCTTTGGACAATGACTCTGACGATGACATGATACCATTAGAAGAATGCAAAAATATTTTGACGGTCGTATAAAAACAATTCAAAAAGGAATACCAACAGCCTGACAGAATTTGCCATATTAAGTATATTTTATTGTCTGAAACATCAACAAAAGGATCAGACACACCTTTTTCATCTTCTCCATAAATGAAGAGTGAGTATCGTTACATTAATCTGCAATTGCCATCAGTTTAAATAATTTTTTCATAAACATCTTCTTCATTTACTAACATTCCAAGTGGATTTTGACTTGGATGGAGAGTTGTCTCATTGGCACTCATACCACATCTTCTTATATCTACATAATTTAAATTCTAAACAGTGATGTAGAACTTCTTTTTTGTTGGTAAAATTTGATTTACAATCAAACCTGAACACAGAGGTCACTCTCAAAAACATGAAATACTGACCTTAAAAGAGAGGTGACCTTTGAACTGAGAGTGATCTGACAAGACAGTTTTCCTTGATAGAAGGTAACCATAACAGGTTTAACTGTAATTTAAACGACAAGATTGTAAAACTAGCAGTCAAGTTATGATATGATAAAATCAAGATTCAGTAAGATTTTATTTGATTTTTTGTGTTTTTAACGCCACTTTTAAGCACCACTTTAGGGCTATTCCGTGGCGTCCAGTTTTTATTGGTCAAGAAGGCTGGATTGCCTGGAGAAAACCACTGACCTTTGATAGGAAAACTGACAATCCTAGTCATATAAGATTGGAGTCAAGTTCACCCGCACGAGCGGGGTTCGATCTCACAATCTCAGTGTTGACTGGCCAGTGATTACAGTAGTAACTACTTAGACCACCTGGCCACCGAGGCCCCTAGATTCAGTAAGACTATACATGTAGTAAGCCAAACTTTTTGACTGACCAAAGTTTCAGAATACAGCAAATCTATATGTATTTCATGTTTATCATATTTATATTGTTAACGAAAGGTACTGCTTCATAAGTCAGAACAAGTTAACATTTTAATGTTCAAAAGATCACAAAAATGTATATAGATATAGGAAGATGTGGTGTGAGTGCCAATGAGACAACTCTCCATCCAAATAACAATTTATAAAAGTAAACCATTATAGGTCAATGTACAGCCTTCAACACGGAGCCTTGGCTCACACGAACAACAAGCTATAAAGGGCCCCAAAAGTACTAGTGTAAAACCATTCAAACGGTAAAACCAACGGTCTAGTATATATAAGAAACGAGAAACACGTATATGTATATATTATAAAAGAAAGGCACTCCTTCGTTGGTCAGATCCAGTAAACATTTTTAATGGTTGAAACAATCATAATAAATCTACATGTCTGTTGTATCCTAGTGGTTGTCCATATGATACTTTTTGTCCTGTTTGAACTTTGAATTCAAAATTTCTTGGAGCTTCAAAAATAAGAACAATTGTGGATCCGAGATTAAATTCTCCAAACATGTCACCTTTCTGGAATGATTTGCCTATCTCTGTACCCTCGATAATACATGCATCACGGACATTGTTTCTATCTCCATGATCTCTGTGGTTTGTTGTAAGTTCCTAGAAAATAATTACAGGAAATGTTAAAGAATTGAATTTCAGTTCTGTATAAGAATGTCTGTGTGTGATTATATTCTGATGTCAAAATAAAACTGACAAAATAATTCATCTTACTGTAAATTCAGTTTTAGCTAAATCTTAAGAATGGGAAGAAAGTGAGAGAAATATTAGAACTGACAATTTTCATTCTCATTACATATTTTGAATCCAGCATCTCCTGAATATCACATGTATTTTACCATGATCAACAATTACAATCATTTCAATAACATTGACTTCCCGTAAGTAACAGCTTCCCCCTCAATGATTTCTAGCTTTTAGTTGTGCAAAGTACTTTTTATGTATGGATTATACATAGAAAAATCATAACAAAATGTTTAATGTGACTTAAGAAAGATATATCATATATATCATTTTATTCTGGTATCACCTAAGTTGAACAAAGGTCTACAGAAAAAAATATAATATTAATGTAAAAATAATAGAATATAGATGCTTACAAAAGTTAAGGAGATATTATGTCATTATGCATGTACATGTACTAGTTTCCTGCTACAAAGTGGATATATAATTATCTCCCCTTTTCTAGATACAGACAGAACAGTGATCATATTTTGTAATGTAGCAAGAAAGCTTATACATGTACATTCAAGACAACAAATTTGACTGTATTTACAATGCATTCCCTTAAACATAATTTTTTTTAGTTGTCTCATACATAAAATCATATAAATTTCTTCATCCCCCAAATATATTGCATTTCTGCAGATTTTTTTTAAATGACTAATAAACAAGAAGGTGTCCATAGTACATGGATACCCCACTTGTACTATCACTTCCTACTTTTAGTGGACCATGAAATTCGGGTCAAAACTAATTTGGCATTAAAATTGAAAAGATCATATCCTAGAGAACATGTGTACTAACATGACTAAGTTTCAAGTTGATTGGACTTCAACTTCATCAAAAACAACCTTGACCAAAAACTTTAACCTGAAGCGGGACAGAATGTTGGATGAACATCCCAACAATGAAATAGGCCCACAGACCGAAAAACATATTGCCCATAGGTGGGGCATAAAACTCATATAAGAGTAATAGTATATTTAGCAAATGCTTAAGATAATGAGTGTATAATTTACATTTAGGAAACCTATCTTCCTTTAATATAAGGTGGTAGTATGATCACAGGGTTTCTGGAAGTAAAAGCAGGTCCTACTCCACATGTGGCACCATATATCTATATAAGGTTTCAATCAGCATGATCAGACAAAGTTTTGTATACTTATAGCATAGGGGAAATGAAATGACTGATGGACATATGGACTGATCAAAAACTATATCTGCCCCGTTTTAAGTAATGCTGGATATTATAAAGGGATATGTGGGATAAATATCAATGAGACAGCAACCCAACTAAAATAACCAAAAGACATCAGAGGGTAACATACAGTTGTCAGCAATAGACAGGTGTCCAATAGGATTGCTCTATTATCTTAGTAGATCTTGCAATGAATGACCTTTGGTTATTTTCAGTTCCTACCCGTTTTTAGCTATGGTTTTCAGTTCTTTTCACTCCCCTCCAAATCGACCTTACAATGACCTTTGGTTTTTAGCTATGGATTTCAGTTCTTTACAGACCAAACCCATCATTGCCCATTCTTCAAGTCTTGGCCTTAGTTTACAAACCTCATCACAATATATTCTAATTGATCCTACATTAGTTGCTCCAACGGCAGTGTAGCTGAAAAATCCATGCTTCCATGTTCCTGCATAGACAACTCTCTCATTAAAATTAAACAGACCTTCTATCCACCTGGCTATACCTGGACTTACACTTAGTAGGTCTCCTAGAAACAATGATAAATATACATTATTAGGTATAAGTTCATGATGAATTCCATAATAAGTTATACATGTTATAAGATGAATTGGCAAGTTAATGCAGTGGATTAGCTAAGAATGATTAAAAGAAGATTTATATAGGAAAAAGTAAAAATCTATGTTGTGATTTTAGCTCCTTGATGTAAGATTTTAATTTAATGTTTTTGGAAGCAGACATTTACTCAGATACCAACAATAATGGGTTAAACAATATAACATCTTTGATAACTGGATCACCACTTTATATTTCCTCAAATAGAATTTTTTCTTATACTTTGCCAAAATGTTAATTTTATCATAATTTTTTCAGATATATGATCATGATAGACCAGAATGGGTCACCATGGTCACAGTGCTTTTTTTCAAGTTCTTGCAAAATTGTAGAATATCCATGAAAAAACCCCACTTTTTTTGTGAATAAAAAAATCATTTGAGACAGAATATTTTGTTGATCTTGTATTACTGATCTTTTAGTCTGTTTAGTTTCTTTGACTTATTAATAGATCTTGCCTTGCTGATTATTTTTGTGATTTAGAGTGTTTATTTATTCATAATGAGGAATAACATAAAAAAATGTTTCTCTCTAAATATCATAGTTTTCATGATAAAAGGCAAAATGAAAAAAAAAATTGTAAAATTTCTCATTTATGGGCAATCATGGCAATAACTCCTATAAGAATTTGTTTTAGTTTGACGTATATATGGACAATTGGTAGAGCTCATTATTCTTAACATATTTTATCCTTTCAGATTTTCTCTATTTATAACGGTTAAAAAAATAATAGATAAAACTTGATTTTTACCCCTATGTTCTACTTTAAGCCATGTCAGCCCTGTTTGGTGGTAGGCAGGGTTATCTGACACATTTTTTATCTAGATACCTTAATGATGATTGTGGCCAAGTTTGGTTAAATTTGTCTCAGTAGTTTCAGGAGAAGTTTATTGTAAAGCTTACAAAATTGACTATGAAGGACAATAACACCTTAAGGGGTCAATTGACCATTTTGGTCGTGTTTGACTTTTTTGTAGATCTTACTTTGCTGAACAATTTTGCTGTTTACAGTTTATCTCTATCTATTATAATATTCAAGATAATAACCAAAAACTGTAAAATTTCTATAAAATTACCAATTAGGAGACAGCAACCTATCAAGTTGAAAAATTGAATCAACTCTTTGGTCGGGTTGTTGTCTCTTTGACATATTCCCAATTTCCATTCTCAGTTTTACAAACAAATATTTGATATTTGTCAAAACAGTCTAATTAATGCAATAAATCGCTTAGATGCATTGACTTATTTTCTTCATTTAAATAAACAGTCATATACACATTCATTGCCAATCTGTTTTAAATTTGCAGTTTAAATCACTGAACTAGACCGACTGTGTACTACAATTTTACGATCCAAGATGAGGGGTATTCAATCTACCATATATTTAATCTGCAAATTTACTCCTATTAGTTCATCTGTTTCTCTACTGATCATACAGATCCTCTTTCCATCTATTGTAAAAATTCCCTCCTTTTTTTTTTTATTAATATTGTATTTATATTGTGTCATAGATCAAATTAATATTCATTCAGTGTATGTTTACTTGCCTTGTTAATATGTCTTTTTGATTGAGTTAAGCCATTTCAATTGATATTTTATAGTGTGTCTTTCTATGTTGTAATGTTACACTACTGTTTCAGGTTAGGGTGAAGGTTGGCACCTGTTTTAAAAAACGTTTTAACCAGCTGCATTTGTTTACACCTGTCCTAAGTCAGGAGCCTGTTGTTTAGTGATTGTATATTGTTGATGTGGTTCATAAGTGTTTTCTGTTTTTTATATAGATTAGAGAATTGGTTTTCCTGTTTGAATTGTTTTACATTAGTCATTTAGGGGCCATGTATAGCTTGCTGTTCAGTGTGCGCTAAGGCTCTGTGTTGAAGGCCATACTTTGACCTATAAAGGTTTACTTTTACAAATTGTGACTTGGATGGAGAGTTGTCTCATTGGCACTCATACCACATCTTCTTATATCTATATAATATCATCATTTAAAGGCAATAACTCCTATAAAGGTTAATTGACGATTTCTGCTCAGTTGACTTATTTGTAGATCTTATTGTTTTCCTCATTTCTATGGTTAAAACTGTAAGCTAACAGATAGATGCCAAGTTATGGCAAAAACTCATTGCTAATCATACCTCTTCTACTTATTTTTGAAGCATAAGGTTAAAAGATGGTATTTCCGAGTTTTACCTTTTTTTACTCTTAAGGAATGACTGTCATATTTTTCTGTCAGCGAAGAAATAACATAAAAAATGTGGTGCACACTGAATAACCTGTGTAGCAGTTTATTTTAAAGTGTGCACCACATTTTTGATGTTATTTCGAATAGACAGAAAAAATATTACAGTCATTCCTTATAATTTAATTCTAAATTCCCTTTATAGCCAGTTTATAAAAAATCGTTGATGATGTCACGGTCACATGACAAAATAATGTCTATGAGCTGACAGACAAAACACTGTCAGCCAATCAGAAGACGCGTTACATCCAAAGTAAAATTATCTTTAGATGTACTGTTATCTTACCTGGAAAATGTCTCCTGTAACTTATTTTCCAATCAGAGGCAGAATGAAATCTGTGATAATCTCCAGGGGCTAGATAAACAACACAATGGTAAAGTTCATGTCCGGGTTTAAGTTTCAGTTTCTGATGGTATTCCTCATCAGATAAATTATTCACATCGTCAATATCTCCTCTCCAGGTCAAAGGTCCTAGGAATCCTTTTAAAGAATATGTCACACCTTTAACTTGCTCTAATATTCCATTTTTACATATCCCATAATGCAGTATTCTCCCATCAGCAGGACTTGTCTGAAATATAATTAAAAAGATAAATATTCCTCCATAAGCGGGACTTGTACAATATATAACTATAGATAAGAGAAATATGAACAAATTCATATCAATATGTAAATAAGGAGATGTGGTATGATTGCAATAAGACAATTATCCACCAAATGAAGTGTACAGCTTTCAACAATGAGAAAAAAACAATACCCTATAGTCGGCTATATTAGGCTGCCACATGAAACATATGAAACTGTTCAATTTAGAAAACTAATGGTCTAATTTATAACAAAACAATTTATGAAAAACAGATATGACAGACATGAACCAGCGACTACCACTGAACTATAGGCTACTGACTTGGGAAAACCACATTAAGAATGTGGTGGGGTTAAACATGTTTGTGAGCGCTCAACCCTCCCCCTAACATGGGATAGTTAGTGGTTTAACAGTACACTGATGTCATATGGTATTTTGCCCCCCCCCCCCTGAAAATTGACCTTGGGGTAAAAATACCATATAGAAAACTGACCCTTGACTGAAGGACAGTTACTGCTGTTAATAATTGATTTATTTAAAGTAAGTTCTGTCGGGTAGATTTCAGCGGTATACTTAGAGAGTTCTTGGTTATTTAACACAAAAATATCAAGATAACAGTAAGTGTTGATGAATTTATCAATTTGGAATTTAGAGGGGTCTTTACTGAGTTTGGTTATTCATAACAGTAGAGGAACAATTGGTGCCCATAGGAATACCAACAACCTGTCGATAAAATTTATTGCAGAGACGTACATCAATGTTGTGAAGGAGAAAATTAACAGCTTCAATCATCTCATCACACCTCCAGTTAGTATATCTAGCATATTTACCTTTCATTTCACAAAGTTTTTTCTAGTTTTACTTATGACAAGCAGAACAGAAAAGATTGAACTGCATTCTCAATATTTCCCCTATTTTTTTCATGATTTCTTATTTATACCATATATTCTTGTTAGCTTTAGTTTCATGATTTTGGCCTTGGATAGGGCTAACTCTTCACTGTTTTCATTATTTGCCTTTCATGGCCTTGTAAATTGAATTAAAATGAATGGCATTCTATCATGTGCAAGATGTAAAGTAGGGGAAATTAGACAAGTAGACACAAGTGCACATTTCCTAATATACATGTAGTATTCCATTTTGATTTAAATCCAGATATGTTTAATGTTCTTTTTTTCTGATAGAAATGTCTGTTAAACAAAGTAAACCCCTTTGTTAATAGTTACCAGTTTTCTACAATGCTACAATGGCTATACAAATCCAGATGATCTGATGCTGTCATGAAAACCAAATATTCTATGTCTTCTCTCTCCATACACGTGTTAGGTTACTTACTAGTGGGTTTAAATTTTAAAAAACTTTTCAAGTTATATAAAACTGAAAACTCAACTTTTTCATGTTTTGTATGGAAAATCAGTTAAAGACATATCATTACACCAATATTGACATATACATTTTGTACTTATATACAAGTCATAACATAACATGATGAATACTATCTATTCAAGATGTTTTACAGTTAATGATATGGATGGGGCAAGAACTTAACCATGTTAACAGGTCTTTCTTTCTAAAACAATTAAATCATTATATCATTTACGGGTGGAAATCTGAACCATTCCTCAGATATCTAATTTTTTTTTTACCATTTATATAAATATAATAACAAAAACAAAAATTAAAATTTCAAGGGCAACTCCAAAATGAGTTAACAGGTTTTTAAAAAATTTCATGGTAGATAGAGTTTGTCGTATGGAAGATTTTTACCTTATTACTTTTTCTCTAATTGCTATAGTTTTCTAGATATTAGTCAACAAGAGTGCACACAATCAAATATCTCACCTGCTTTACTGACCATTGATTTTATATTGACAGTGTAAAAGATAAATGTTTATTACAACTGTCACATAAACTTAACAAGATCCATAACAATGAGGTCAAGGTCAGATAAATCCTGTCAGGCAGACATGTTCACCTTACAAGTTTTTCATACGCCAAATATAGCTGACCTAGCTATTGCAATTGCTTACCCATAGTAATTGAAAAACAGAACTAAATACTAGGGATGTCAACTTGGTGAAGATTTACTAATCGAATACTGGTTGGATTTACCGAGCGATACTCGAGTACTCGCTCGGTAAAACATTTACAAAATGGAAACATAAAAAATACCTTTTTATGTACATGTATTGTGAGGTGTTGTCTAATGATTTTTAAACCCTCAACATTATTACCAAGGACTAGATAATAGTCCAAGGAATTTTCTACCATAACAAGCATTCTGAGAGTATTGCATGGCAATACATAGTCCCCACCGGTAAAAATTCATTATACTGGAACTTATTCTATAACTTGTCATGGTGTAAACAAAAGAAAATATCAAGTCAATATCTTCAAGCATGACTAAAAACAGTGTGGAAAACTGATTATATGAGTGAATTTTTCAAGTCCAAGGACCATAACTCTGCATAAAATTATCAGACCGAAGTAAAAATTTGAACTTGATTTGTAACTTGTCATAATAAAACTATATACCAATTATCAATCAATATCTTCAACAATGAAGAAAAAAGTGTAAAAACACTCTAACATTAGATATGATTAATAGTTCTCTAAAATTATACATGATGTAATACAATGTATATCTATTTTCAAATTATAATCAAATATAATTAATAGTTCCAAATATTTTTCTTTCATTTGTCACAAACTAATTTAGATTTGTACCTTATCTATAAAATGTCAACAACTTTTATCTATACACAATGAAATGTAATGAAATATATACCTTAATAAAATAGATTATTATCTAATTAAAGGATTAATTTCACTTCATAAAATTTTTATAGATTAGATTAGATTTTTGGTGTTTTAACGCCACTTTTAAGCACCGCTTTTGGGCTATTCGTAGCAGCCAGTTTTTATTGGTGGAGGAAGCCGGAGTGCCGGAGAAAACCACCGACCTTCGATAGGAAAACTGACAATCCTAGTCAATTAAGATTGAGTCGAGTTCACCCGCACGCGGCGGGTTCAAACTCACAACCTCAGTGTTGACTGGCTAGTGATTACAGTAGTAACTACTTAGACCACTCGGCCACTGAGGCCCCTAAAAAAAAAAAAAAAAAAAAATTATATATATAGCATTCAGAAAATTAGTTTATACAAAAGAACAAACACTTCAAACAATTTACCAAAGAATGTCTTTTAAAAAATGAGTAATCTCCCTTGTACAGAAATATGGTTTAACATACAAAATGTAGGACCATGATAACTCTGGACTAAATCATCAGACCAGAACAAAATTTGAACTTGATCTATAACTTGTCATGATAAAACTATATACCAAATATCAAATCAATATCTTCAAGAACGAAGCAAAAAAGTGTGGAAAACTGATCGATGGATGGACAGACGGATGGACGGACGGATAGACAGACGAACGGAGTGCAAACCTAAAGTCCCCTTCGACTTCATCGGTAGGGGACTAATAAATAGCTCATTTACTACATGTACTAATTATGTAAACTGGTAATAATCTAATCAAGTAATTAATTAATATCTATAGAAAAATGATTACTCAAACAACAGTATTTGGGAATTGTAGAAAAACACATTTAATGATCAACAAAGGGGTGATGATTAGAACTTACTGATACTATTGATCATTTTCTGAGGGTCAACACAGGGTGCATGGAATTTGTTCTAATTTAAAAATATTATCTTATCAACTTTTTCTGGGACATAGCAATTTCTCAAATTTGTTATGTAACTTACAGTCCTGCTGATGAAAATATATGCTCTGACGGTACAGAGGTGGAGAGTGAACTAAAAGTAAAATCACAAAAATACTGAACTCCGAGGAAAATTCAAAAGGAACGTCCCCAATCAAACGGCAAAATCAAAAGTTCAAACACATCAAACGATAATCATATCATAAGATAAGCTAAAAACGTAAGCATCGGAAAATTGCTCTTGTCCATATATCCTACATGTACATCTGTTTGGAGAAATTTTAAATGACAGTTAAACGCAAACTTTCGATTAGTATTTTAATTTTCATTAATTTATATTAATTTATATTAATTTATAATAGTTTTTCGGGAGGTGCTCTCAATAAAAATATCTTTTTGTTAATAAACTTGAGAAAGCAACAACATTCTAACAAGAAAGCGATTAGTCAAATATCATTTTGGTAATTGATATTCGGTACTACCGAGCGATACTGAGTACTGGAGTACTCGTTGACATCCCTACTAAACACAAAAACTTAACATTGACCAATGAACCATGAAAATGAGGTCAAGGTCAGATGAAACCTGCCAGATAGACATGTACCCCTTACAATCAATCTATACACCACATACAGTTGACCAACAACTTATACAATGTAGTACATGTATCTGAGATAGGGACCTAATCATGTAACTTAAATAACCTTGAACACTGATCCATGAAATGAGATCAAGGTCAATTCCTTATCTGATGGACATGTAGATGTTGCAAGGAATTAAACAATTTAATGATTTAAAACATAAATCCTTACCAGGTCATGATCAGCATTAACAGTTCTCACTCCTGGTTTTAATGTTCTTCGGAAAAATTCACCTAAATTTTTATAATTTCTTAGATCTGGGTCTGCAGCCTCATTCAATTTACAGTCAAACATCCATACATATAGTCCAATTAGGGGTCGTCTCAAAACAACAGGTAATTCTAACTTGTTAATCTTTCCCCATGCTCTAGACATCACTTTTAAAGGCATTTTTCTGTAAAGAGTCACCTGAAATAAAAACACATTGCGCTTGTATCATTGATATTGAATACATAAATAGGATTAAGATTGTCAGCATATTGTCAAAAAATTTGTAAGGGTTCCGCGGAACCCAGTGTCTCGCCTACTTTTGCTGTTAATCACAGGCTCAACAAAAATGAGGAAAAAAATCAATAAAAATATTCCTTTAGATACTATCTTTTGATTGTAAGAAGCTTCTGTCAAAATTTGGTATAAATCCAGGATAGTTTATGAATCTAATAAATGTTTTAAAAACTTTAACTGCAGACTGTATTTAATGTTAACTGGAAGAAAAACTAAGTCCATTTATAAGTAAAATACGGATAACCAGGTACAAAATTTTAACAAAATTTCCTTCTAGATACTAGCTTTTGATCATTAACAAGCTTCTTTCCAAGTTTAGTACAAATCCAGGATAGTTTAAGAAAGTTATTAAAATTTTAAAAAACTTTAACCACAGAGTGAATGTATTGTTTCCTGGCAGAAAAACAAAGTCCATTTATCAAGTAAAATACGGAAAAAATGAAATTTTTTTTTTACAAATTTACTTCTGGATACTATCTTATGATCATAAACAAGCTTCTGTTCAAGTTTGGTACAAATCCAGGATAGTTTAAGAAAGTTATTAAAATTTTAAAAACTTTAACCACAGAGTGAATGTAATGTTTCCTGGCAGAAAAACTAAGTCCATTTACAAGTAAAATACGGAAAAACAGGAATTTTATTTTTACAAAATTTACTTCTGGATACTATCTTATGATCATAAACAAGCTTCTGTCCAAGTTTGGTACAAATCCAGGATAGTTTAAGAAAGTTATTAAAATTTTAAAACTTTAACCACAGAGTGAATGTAATGTTTCCTGGCAGAAAACTAAGTCCATTTACAAGTAAAATACGGAAAAACAGGAATTTTATTTTTACAAATTTAACTTCTGGATACTATCTTATGATCATAAACAAGCTTATGTCCAAGTTTGGTACAAATCCAGGATAGTTTAAGAAAGTTATTAAAATTTCAAAAACTTTAACCACAGAGTGAATATTTGTGGACGCCGCCACCAACGACGCCGACGGAATGTAGGATCGCTATGTCTCACTTTTTCGACTAAAGTCGAAGGCTCGACAAAAATCATTAGAGGAACAGATTCCAGTTGTCTATGGTGGTATTTTTTTCAGTTGTCTATGGTAGTATTTTTTCAGTTATCAATGGTAGTATTATTTCAGTTATCAATGGTAGTATTTTTTCAGTTGTCTATGGTGGTATTTTTTCAGTTGTCAATGGTTGTCTATGGTGGTATTTTTTTCAGTTATCAATGGTAGTATTATTTCAGTTGTCAATGGTAGTATTATTTCAGTTGTCAATGGTAGTATTTTTTCAGTTGTCTATGGTGGTATTTTTTCAGTTGTCAATGGTTGTCTATGGTGGTATTTTTTTTTCAATTGTCTATGGTAATATTTTTTTCATTTGTCTATGGTGATATTTTTTTCAATTGTCAATGGTGGTATAATATCAGTTGTCTATATATGGTGGTATTTATTTCAGTTGTCTATGGTGGTATTTTTTTCAATTGTCTCTGCTGGCATTTGTTTTACTTGTCTTTACTGGCATTAATGTTTCAGTTGTCTATGGTGGTATTTGTTACAGTTATCTAAGGTGGCATTTGTTTCAGTTATCTAAGGTGGCATTTGTTTCAGTTATCTAAGGTGGCATTTGTTTCAGTTATCTAAGGTAGCATTTGTTTTATAATTAATTATCAATGGTGGTATTTGTCAATTATCACCTAACATTTTTTTTTTTTTTTAAATTTCCATTATATCAAGGTTTAACAGATTTGTATAGATGGACAAACATTCAAGGAGAATTAAGTCTTTAAGACTAATCTATCATTAAAAGTAGATAAGTCATGTAAGTAAGACAGTGCAGTAAGATGTACTTTAATATCAGACTTTTATATAAGGTTCTGAAGCATGTACTCTTAGTTCTTATCAGATCTGATGACCTTCAGGCTAATTCTCACAATAAGTCAGATTAACTTAACTTAATTGTCATAAGGAAAGGTATCCACTGTTTAAAACTAGAAAAGATAGTATATTATATTATAGACCACTACCTAAGTCAAAGAGAGTTCTGACCCTTTTATTATGGATCACTAAGCTTAAGTCGAAGAGAGAGTTCTGACCCTTTTATCATAGACCACTAAGGTTAAGTGGAAGAGAGTTCCGACCCTTTTATTATGGACCACTAAGGTTAAGTGGAAGAGAGTTCCGACCCTTTTATTACAGACCACTAAGCTTAAGTGGAAGAGAGTTCTGACCCTTTTATTATGGACCACTAAGGTTAAGTGGAAGAGAGTTCCGACCCTTTTATTATGGACCACTAAGCTTAAGTGGAAGAGAGTTCCGACCCTTTTATTATGGACCACTAAGGTTAAGTGGAAGAGAGTTCCGACCTATTTATCATGGACCACTCAGCTTAGGTCAAAGAGAAATCTTATCATTTTATCATGGACTACTACATAAATTAACAAGAATTCTTACCGTACTAAGCTTAAGTCAAAGATTATCATGGCCACTACATAAATTGACGAGAATTCTTACCGTTTTATTCAGTTTTTTCTTATGTCTATATCCTCTTTTCTTCTTGTGTTTTATAAAATCATGATACAACATAAGTTCCTTTAATTCTTTGGATGGGATACCCCATCTTAGTCCATAAAACTTTATTTGACGAGGGTCCAATTTGGATAAAGCATACCACAGTCGTTTCCTTGAATAGTGGTAGAGTTTCTTCAACAGTTTTTTTGACATGGCGTGACGCCCAGAAATTAACAAGACAAGTAAAATTGTACTATAGAGTGTCACATAGATTTGACTAAAGTCCTCTGATTGTGAGTCATCAGATTTTGTTGTTATTGTTGACATGGTTGTTTACTTTAATTATCAATCAACAATTATAGATATGTCTGTTTGTACATAAAAATCCAGATCAGCAATAGCCACAGATGTTCACATCAATAAATATCATGCACATGGATTAAATTTTCTGCCATGTATAAATTCCTAAGAATGTTTAACTAGAACAACTGATAATCATTTCAGGATTAATCATGCTAGCCAGCATGGAAAGAAATTTACAGAACACTATTTTAATATTTATAGATTTTCTGTGTAAGTTGAAAGGTCATTGAGTTGAAGGGTCATAACGGATGTCAGACCATATGTTTACAATGGATTAGGTTCACACTATGGATATTTGTAGAATCACTTCATATTTAAATACCAGTTATTTATTCACTGTAAGCATGATAGATATGTACATGTCCATTGCTTAAATTCATTTAAATAGAAGTCATACCACTATGAATTAAAGAATATCATTGAAAAATTTATTCAATATACATTGTTATAGCCTTAGTTTTACATACAGTAATCACAATAAAATATATATTTAAAATCAGAATTAAGTGTATGAAATTACTGTACTATAATAATTTCATTAAGTATGCTGCATTTATCATGATTTACCATGAAAAAGTTTAAGATGCTAAAATATCATGGTGTAAATCAAATGTATCCAGTTTAGTCACAAGATAGTGTCATTTTCATCTTTTAATACAGACCACTATTTGAAAAACACAGACTATAAAGTATGTTCCATGTTTTAAAGTAATATCTAAACATAAGGATTTCTTAAACTATATATTTCACTCAATCATAGTCTCCAAAATGGTGCAGAACCTTTGGTTTTGAAGTTAATTTGAGGTATTATAATATAATAACTGTGTTTTAAATTGTATAATAATGTAAAGGATTAAAAATTATCAAATAATATTGAAACTGCATGAAATAGTTCAAATAAGTTTCTATACATATGATAAATGAGTCAGTAAGTTATCATTATTATGACAAAATGACATAAAATATAAATATCAAATGAAATAAATTTAAAATTCTCAGTTTCTGGTGAAAGACTTGATTATGATAAAAGATCATAAAACTATCATTTTACAATTATATGGGGAGGGATGGGGTGTTGAAAGTAATTATTGATATTATATATACAAGTATGAATATATCTTTATATATATATATGTATAATTATACCTTAAGTTAGTCATAAAATCAAAAACAAATGCAAAAAAAGAAGAAAAGATTTGGGTTTTCACACATCAGGAAAATACTACTACATAGTGAATTGATATATTTATGATTTAATATTGTTCTGTTGTTTTCTAAATAGATAGTCACTTATATATAGAGACATTATGTTCAGTGAAACTTATAAGACTCAGTGAATCTGTCTTGGTAACATATATATATGCAACAAATTCAGTACAAATGCAGTTTTTTATTGTTCATGTTCTCAGAAGGATCAGTGTGTGAAATGTCAATTTATTTTGTATATTCATTATGTAATCTTGTTCTTACTTCTAAGTTCTAAGTAAAACATGTTTAAAGCAGAAACAATAGATTGGTAATTAATCTGTCTGATTCCAGAGTCCCTGTCATGTTTGGAAATCAGGCAAAAGCTTTGAAAATTTACTTTTTTACAGTAAAGCAATGCATCATTAAGTCATTGTAAGTTGATGGGTGGAAAAAAATCATCCCCTAATAAAATAAAATATTTAAATAAAAAAAAAAACAGCATTCCAATATTCCCTCAGTTTGCACTTATTTTATCTGTCCATGGGAAATAACTAATTAAAATCTTTTTGTTGGTTCTTTTAAACTTTTCATAAATGTAGACATGAAATTGCTAACAATATGTTATTTTCCATATAATTTCTATTTCTAAAGGGCATAACTCCTGTAAAAATAATTGGTTGGCACTGTTCAAAGACCATACTAGTATAAACTTCATAAAAAAAAAAGACAAGATGCACCCAATGTTCTTAAACTAGTTAAGACTGACAAATATACTTCATGTTTGTATTTTTGGCATAAGGATAAAATTTGAACAGACAATAGCAATTTTGACAAGTGGTTTTCTCTTTTGGACAGGTAAAATGTCATGGCCATTTCCCCAAAGAGCAAGTTATCAAAAAATTTAATGTCAAACCCTGCCTCATACCTGGAAATATCATGCATAAATTACCACACCTTAGATATTAATTGGCTTTTTGTTGCTGATAATAAAGAGTTTAAGTCTAAGTCTACGGTCCTAACTTATCACCACACCTTAGATAGTAACTGGCTTTTTGTTGCTGATAATAAAGAGTTTAAGTCTAAGTCTACGTCTACGTACGGTCCTAACTTATCACCACACCTTAGATAGTAACTGGCTTTTTGTTGCTGATAATAAAGAGTTTAAGTCTAAGTCTACGGTCCTAACTTATCACCACACCTTAGATAGTAACTGGCTTTTTGTTGCTGATAATAAAGAGTGTAAGTCTAAGTCTACAGTCCTAACTTTTGGTAATGCTTAATTAATTTATATGCAACATTATTTCTCAAAAAAGATCCTGTTAGACATAATTCAAGAAAAAATGTGATTTATGAAGGTATAAACTAGTACCAGACCAGTATATATATATCTGTAGGTCTAATCTCTTGGCCTTGAGTGGTTATACATTTAATATTAGATACAATATATGTGATTACAAGTTTTAAGCTTTCCAAATTCAAACTCAAAGACGTGTTAGACAGGAATTATGTCTTTGCAGATAAATGGTTTTAAATGCATGTACATTATTTGAAAGATAAATACATACCAAACCATTTTTAAAATTTACATTGCTATTATTATTTTATCAACTTTCATCAGAAATACTCAGAGCCAAAATATTAAACGTAGAGATGTATATTAATACATGGGGAATTAATATGAAACCAGAACCAAGGCCAGGAAACATCCTAGAGTTTGAAAGACCATTGATAATCTGTTTATCGCTATTTTACCTATGACGTCATTGCATGTTTACATTGACAACGTCACATGCGCCCTTAGTTTCTGACGATAATTTTCTATCTCAAACGAGTAGCCTGATATGAAAAATCATCACAATAAAAAGATATCTAATCAAAATTAAGATTTCCATCCCCCGCTTGCCACTTGAAATTTGGGCAGCCAAATTGTTTATTCTTCTAATTCAGATTTCCAGAAAGTTATTGTGTAGGAGTTTGTGATTTTATCTGTATATTAGTTTAGTTTTTTGTTTCCCAGTCATATATTTTTTGATTCTTGGAGTTCTGATATAATTTAATGTGATATTTATCAAAAATAAAATATAATATCCTCGATCCCAACCACCTCATATGTGTTGAATAAAAATCTATAAATTAAGCTTAATTAACCTAAAAAAAAAACTTTCCTACCATAAAAATATCAAAAGGGCCAGGCATCGGAAGTATATTCTATTTATTTTTTGGTTACTGGGCAATAAAGAGATACACATCAGTGGTTACTTAAAATGGAAAAGAAGGCTGTATGGTGACCTATAGTTGTACCTCCTCAATTCAAAGGGGCCTCGGTGGCCGAGTGGTCTAAGTAGTTACTACTGTAATCACTAGCCAGTCAACACTGAGGTTGTGAGTTCGAACCCCGCTCGTGCGGGTGCACTCGACTCCAATCTTAATTGACTAGGATTGTCAGTTTTCCTATCGAAGGTCAGTGGTTTTCTCCGGGCACTCCGGCTTCCTCCACCAATAAAAACTGGCCGCCACGAAATAGCCCAAAAGCGGTGCTTAAAAGTGGCGTTAAAACACCAAAAATCAAAAATCAAATCCTCAATTCAAAGGTAAAACTTAATAGATCAATTATCTAACCTGAAAATTTGTTTTACCCTCAACCAATGCATTATGGCATGGACAGGGTAAAGTTTGAAAGATGGACTTTAAATGGAGTGTCTTGTTAGTGTTTTATAACATTGGGGGTGGGGGCATTGAAATGTTTCAGTTTTCTAAAAAATGTAGAAATTTGGAGAGCACACAATAATCTATATCTATGTGTATTAAAGAAAATGTAATACTTTAATTGAGGAAAACACTTCATTTTACATATTGTTTTGCCTAGCAGGCTATGCCCTCGTTTTTTTATATACTTTTTTCCCTTTCTGGATTAATATCAGAACTTCTTCTTGAACCTATATACACAACCTCCACCATCTAATGGAATTATTAAAGTTGCTCACTTATCACTTAACATCTTATCTACTAGGTATGAAATTCAATTATCAAACAATTTAACTACTTCATTCTTGTGGAATAAAAACCTTGACCCAATAATAAGTCAGACTTTATCATGACAAAATCATTTTCCAATCATTTAAAATACAGACAGCTGTGACCTTAGAGGTCATTGTTATCATACCTGTATTTAACACTTAAGTGTATATAAAGTCTGAACATTTTATAAAAAGAAATACTGTCACTAAACATCTAACGTCTTTTTAAGTTGGCATAAAATCAAACTTAGCCTTTATGTAGGTAGCATGAAATACACTGAACCTTTGTTAAGGTGGCATAAAATACCCTGAGCCTTTGTTTATGTAGCATGAAATACATGCACCATGAGCCTTTGTTTAGATGGCATGAAATAACCTGAGCCTTTGTTTATGAAGTATGAAATACCCTCAAGCCTTTGTCTGTATGATGTATGAAATACCCCGAACCTTTGTTTATGCAGTACGAAATACCCCCAACCCTTGTTTATGTAGTATGAAATACCCCAAGCCTTTGTTTAGGATAGTATGAAATACCCCTAAGCCTTTGTTTATGCAGTATGAAATACCCCCAAGCCCTTGTTTATGTAGTATGAAATAAAATGCTCCGCAGGGCGCAGCTTGATACGACCGCAGAGGTCGAACCCTGAACAGTTGGGGCAAGTATGGACACAACATTCAAGCTTGATACAGCTCTGAATTTGGATTGTGATTAAATATTTGACACAGCATAGGTTTCTGACACAGAATGAATGTGGTCTAAGAACTTAAAATTTTAAATTGGACATTCACCTATTATGGTCCAATATCCAAATCTAAATACATGGTTAGATTCAGCATATCAAAGAACCCCAAGAGTTCAATTTTGATGAAATCAAACAAAGTTTAATTTTGGACCCTTTTGACCTCAATGTGGACAAAGTTGATAACGGGCCCAAAAATCAAAAATCTAAATACATGGTTAGATTCAGCATATGAAAGAACCCCATATATTCAATTTTGTTGAAATCAAACAAAGTTTAATTTTGGACCTCGATTTGGACCAACTTGAAAACTGGGCCCATAATAAAAATCTAAATACACGTTTAGATTCAGCATATCAAAGAACCCTAAGAATTCAATTTTGTTAAAATCAAACTAAGTTTAATTTTGGACCCTTTGGACCTTAATGTAGACCAATTTGAAAACGGGACTAAAATTAAGAATCTAAACACACGGTTAGATTCGGCATATCAAAGAACCCCAATAATTCAATTTTGATGAAATCAAACAAAGTTTAATTTTGGACCCTTTGGACCTCAATGTGGACCAATTTAAAACGGGCCCAAAATCCAAAAACTTAATACACAGTTAGATTCAGCATTTTAAAGAACCCCAAGAGTTCAAGAATAAAACCCCATTGAAATTGGTCAAGAAATAAGCAATTTATACAAAGTATCTTCTTTTGCACAATACTGTGCAATTGAATATTTCTTGCAATTGCGCAATACTGTGCAATTGAATATTTCTTGCTATTGCGCAATACTGTACAATTGACAATTTCTTGCTATTGCGCAATACTGTACAATTGACAATTTCTTGCTATTGCGCAATATTGTGCTATTGGATATTTCTTGCTATTGCGCAATACTGTGCAATTGAAGATTTCTTGCTATTGCGCAATACTGTGCAATTGAAAATTTCTTGCTATTGCACAATACTTATTATATAATAATTTACACATCCTGTTTGGTGTGTATCTCCTGCCATATCATTATTATTTGCTTTTAAATATAAATCAGAAATAACCAACTTAAAATGAAAAATTTTAAAGAAAAAAAAGGAAAAAAGGAAAAAAAAAATCCCCCAAATTTTTGAACCCCCTTATGATTCATCACCCCAAACTCAATCCCAGCCTTCCCTTTGAGGTATGGTACCTTGCAGTACAATTTCAGAGATCCATACACTTGAACACAAGTTATTGTCTGAAACTAGAAAATGCTTATTTTTGGCCCCTTTTGGCCCCTAATTCCTAAACGTTTCAGGCAATTACCCCAAAACTCAATTCCAGCTTTCCCTTTGTGATATGGAACCTTGTAGTACAATTTTAGAAAGATCCATACACTTACACACAAGTTATTGTCATGAAACTAGAAAAATGCTTGTTTTTTGCCCCTTTTTTGGCCCCTAATTCCTAAAATTTGGAGGCAATTACCCCAAAAATCAATCCCAGCATTCCCTTTGTGATATGGAACCTTGTGGTACAATGTCAGAGAGATCCATACACTAACACACAAGTTATGTCTGGAAGTTACAAAAATGCTTATTTCTGGCCCCTTTTTGGCCCCTAATTCCTTAACTATTGGTACCATAACCCCCAAAATCAATCCCAACCTTCCTTTTGTGATATTGAACCTTATGGTAAAATTTCCTAGAGATCCATTCACTTAAACTAAAGTTAGAGTGCGAAAACCAATGCGTCTTCGGACGACGACGCCAACGTCATACCAATATACAACCGCAAAAATTTTGCGGTCGTATAAAAACCCCAAGCCTTTGTTTATGTAGTATGAAATACCCCCAAGCCTTTGTTTATGCAGTATGAAATACCCCAAAGCCTTTGTTTCTGTAGTATGAAATACCACAAGCCCTTGTTTATCTAGTATGAAATACCCTGAGCTTTTGTTTATGTAGTATGAAATACCACAAGGTTTTGTTTATGAAGTATGAAATACCCTGAGCCTTTATCTATGTAGTTAGAAATACCCTGAGCCTTTGTGTATGTAGTATGAAATACCCAGAGCCTTTGTTTATGTAGTATGAAATACCCAAAGCCTTTGATTATATAGTATGAAATACCCAGAGCCTTTGTTACGTAGTATGAAATACCCCAAGCCTTTGTTTATGTAGTATGAAATACCCCAAGCCTTTATTTATGTAGTATGAAATACCCCAAGCCTTTGCTTATGTAGTATGAAATACCCCAGCCTTTGTTTATGTAGCAAGTAAAATCTTAAGCCTTTGATTAGGTAGCATGAAATACCATGAGCCTTTGTTTATGTAGCATGAAATAAATGCACCATTAGCCTTTGTTCAGATGGCATGAAATACCCTGCGCACTTGTTAAGGTAGCATGAATTACCCCAAGATTTTTTTATGTTTAGGTGGCATGAATTACCATGAACCCTTGTTAAAGTAGCATGAAATACCATGAATCTTTGTTTAAATAGCATAAATATCAAGAGCCTTTGTTTAAGTGGCATAAAATATCCCAAGCCTTTGTAAAGTTTGTTCAGGTGGCATAATATATCATGAGCCTTTGTCAAAGTAGCATAAAAAAACTCTGAGCCTTTGTTTAGATGGTACGAAATACCATGAGCCTTTTTTTATGTTGCATGAAATACCATGAATCTTTTTTTTAAGTGGCATGAAATACCCTAAGCCTTTGAAAGGTTTGTTTAGGTGGCAAGAAATACCATTAGCCTTTTATCAAGTAGCTCGAAAAACCTGGAGTCTTTGTTTAGGTGGCATGAAATACCATGAGCCTTTGTAAGGTTTGGTAAGGTGGCATGAAATACCATGAGCCTTTGTAAAGTTTGGTAAGGTGGCATGAAATATCATGAGCCTTTGTAAGGTTTGGTAAGGTGGCATGAAATATCATGAGCCTTTGTTTAGATGGCTAAAACCCTGAGTCTTTGTTTAGGTTGCAGGAAATACCCTTAGCCTTTGTTTAAGTAGCATAAAATACAACGAGCCTTTGTTCAGGTAGCATGAAATACCCTGGGCCTTTGTTTAGATGGCATGAATTATCCTTAACCTTTGTTTATGTAGCATGATATATTATGCATTTCCATGAGCAAGCCTTTATTTAGGAAAGATGAAATACCATGAGCCTTTGTTTAAGTAGCATGACATACCCTGAGCCCTTGTTAAAAGTAGCTTGAAATACCCTGAGCTTTTTTTCTAGGTGGCATGAAATACCAGGAGCCTTTGTTAAGGTAGCATGAAATACCATGAGCCTAAATTTATGTAGCATGTAAAACCCTGAGCCTTTGTTAAGGTAGCATGAAATACCATGAGCTTTTGATTAGTTGGCATGAAATACCCTCAGCCTTTATTTGGGTAGCATGTAAAACCCTGAGCCTTTGTTAAGGTGGCATGAAATACCATGAGCTTTTGTTAAGATAGCACGAAATACCATGATCTTTTGTTTAGGTGGCATGAAATACCCTGAACCCTTATAAAGGTGGCATGAAATACCCTGAGTCTTGGATTCTCAAAATATGACCTTTGACTGAAAGAATCAATTTGATTGTGAAACATCATGAAAATAATTTAATATGATACAAATTGTATTTATACACATACACATAAAGAGAAAAAAAATGTATTTAAAATTGCATAATCTGAGAGAAGCAATCAAAGTATTCAACATGTTCAGAGATGATATACATATATCCAGCCTAAAATGTTAGGATTTCAAGATAAAATCATAAATTTCCCATTTTTAGACTCACTTAGAAATTTTCTTCCTAAGTTACAGCAGTATTTATAATGAGTTGTCTTGAAATGTCCTGTAATACCATATATTTAGGACAATTAGAGAAAAGGATGGGCAAATGTGATGTGATCAGAGGAATAATTTATTGTGTTTGGATAGTTAATTATTATTCAGTAGTTGAATTAATAACTATCCATACACAATAAATAACAACTGACTGTTGCTGTAAAGGTTGACCCTAACCTTATACATGTACTTGGTCATCTCAAATCTTAGATGTCTGATCATGCTCAATGTATGTACTGGTAGATACCTCCGTATTTGGAGCACCCCTCCAGAGTTGTCACGGTTAACTCTAACCTTATACATGTACGTGTTCCTCTCAAATCTTAGATGTCTGATCATGCTTAATGTGTGTACTAGTAGATACCTCCGTATTTGGAGCACCCCTCGAGAGTTGTCACGGTTAACTCTAACCTTATACATGTACTTGGTCATCTCAAATCTTAGATGTCTGATCATGCTTAATGTATGACCGGTAGATACCTCCGTTTTTTGAAGCACCCCTAGAGAGTTGTCACGGTTAACCCTAATCTTATACATGTACGTGTTCCTCTCAAATCTTAGATGTCTGTTCATGCTTAATGTATGTACTGGTAGATACCTCCGTTATTTGGAGCACCCCTCGAGAATTGTCACGGTTAACCCTAACCTTATACATGTACTTGTTTAACGGTTCACCCTAACCTTATAGGTTGCACTTTGTAAATACAGCTGTTTTTCAAACCACGCCTCTTTTGGGGAGATATAGAATATTCATAGACAATTAATTTTGTTTACGTACTGGTTCACGGATATGATCTCTATGTTTCATCTCATAGAGACATAACTTGGGAATTTTACCAGTAAATATACATATTCATAGTGATCAAGTTGAAGTCTGTGGAAATCCTTAAGTCAAGGTTGGGGTAGTATAGAAATTTAATGTAAGTTTAAACTCTTAGAAGTTCGGGGCATATAAACGTTGAAAATATGCTGCACAGCCCTATATTTTGGCCTTTGAAAAAAGTAGTAGTGCATATGAACTTTCCATTCTAGGATATTTTTTTTTCAAAACTTCATAGTAAAAGTGGTACAGTTTTAGCCGTGAAAGGAGTTCCTATGAGAAATAGCATTGTTGATATTTACAAAAATGCAACCTATACATATACTTGTTCCTCTCAAAACTTAGATGTCTTATCATGCTTAATGTATGTACTGGTAGATACCTCCATAATTTGGAGCACCCCTCAAGAGTTGTAACAGTTAACCCTAACCTTATACATGTACCTGTTCCTCTCAAATATTAGATTTCTTATCATGCTTAATTGTAAACGGTATCTGAGCATGTTGAGGTCAGATTAATTTCTACCTGTTTGTTCATGATGAACAATTAATATAAAGTGACATATCTTACCACAGCTTTCTTCAAGACAAGCAATTAAAATTAAGTGACATTACTAACCACAGCTTTGTTGGCAACTTTTGGTTGGTCGGCTGGTTGGAATTGGAAGTATATATAATAAGATATTCCACCAAATGTAGCTGTTCCTATGGTAATCCATCTCCATTTGGATTTGACCTTTGATTTTGACCTTTGACCTGTATGAACTTCTGACTGAGACATCAACAATGACTGTCGAATTTTACATTTCATACAACTGTTTATTATACCAGGACCAAACCTGCAAAAAAGAAGAATAGAATGACCAAACCTAAAAAAAAATTAAAAGTTGATACTACTAATAGATGCAACCTCAAGATTTATTAAGAGAAATACCAAATGCCAAATACAAGTGTTTCATGGTCAAGACAAAGTGATCAGAGTAATTGTTACAATATGTATGTCATGGTTTGTGGTACAAAACACAAAGTTCAATGCAACAATTAAGTTAAAAAATCAATATCATAAAAATATAAAATAAATGGGGAATGTGTCCATCGGACAAAGATGATGCCCCTGCTTGCATATAACATTATAAAGGGATATTACTCAACAACTGTAAAAATGACGCTACCCAAATTTGAACTTGGTCTGAGTTTTGTGGTAATAAGCATTGTTTATAAGTTTCATAACAATTAGTTTGGGCAAATTTAAGTTAGAGAACAGAAACAAAAAATTCAGCAATTTTTCCATTTGTAAAGATGCATAACTCTAGAACGGTAAAAGTGACACCACAAATTCGAACTTGATCTGTGTTTTGTGGTAATTAGCATTGTGCATAAGTTTCATCACATTTGGTAGAGGCAAACTAAAGTTAGAGAACGGAAACGAAAAATTCAGCAATTTTTCCATTTGTAAAGGGGCATAACTCTAGAACGGTAAAAGTGACGCCACTAAAATTCAAACTTGATCTGTGTTTTGTAGTGATTAGCATTGTGTATAAGTTTCATATTATTTAGTTGAGGGAATCTAAAGTTAGAGAACGGAAACAACAAATTCAGCATTTTTTTCATTTGTAAAGGGGCATAACTCTAGAACAGTAAAAGTGACACCATAAAAATTCAAACTTGATCTGTGTTTTGTTGTAATAAGGATTGTGTATAAGTTTCATGACATTTGGTTGAGGCAAACTAAAGTTAGAGAACGGAAACCAATTTTGGGACATACGGACAGACGTATGGATGTACGGACGGACGGACGGACAAGGGTAATACTTAATACCCCTTCCACTACGGCGGGGGCATAAAAAGAGGTTACATAATGATATAAAATTGGATTCAGCCAATATCTTGATCTGTTTGTACTCTTCCTCATCAAAATCAAAGTTAAATGAACAGCTTGGTTGGATCATGGAAGCTTACATTGACAGGAACTCCAATGACAAGTTACCGGTAGTACATTCCCATCCCCACTGATTTCTTTAGAAATTAAAGGTTCCGACTCAGTTTTTCAAGTATGTGATAACTTCATTGTGGGGTATTTGTGATGCTGCCATCGCTTGTTCCGTCAACTGAAGCTACTTTAATCACCTGGATTTGATATTGAATGTCTTATCTACCTACCAATGTAAATAAAATGGAAACTCCAATGGTTATTTGTAGATCGCTATATGAATGATGACACCTGGTTCCTTTCAATTAACAATGACAAAAGACTAAAAAAAGATTTTAAAAATTGGTCAATATTTAGCAGAATAACACATGAAAATTAAAGGGGGGCCTCGGTGGCCGAGTGGTTTAAGTAGTTACTACTGTAATCACTAGCCAGTCAACACTGAGGTTGTGTGCTCGAACCCCGCTCGTGTGGGTGCACTCGACTCCAATCTTAATTGACTAGGATTGTCAGTTTTCCTATCAAAGGTTGGTGGTTTTCTCCGGGCACTCCGGCTTCCTCAACCAATAAAAACTGGCCGCCACGAAATAGCCCAAAAGCGGTGCTTAAAAGTGGCGTTAAAACACAAAAAATCAAAAATCAAATCATGAAAATTAATTGCATTGGAAGGAAGATAAGATTATTATAATTTTTACTTTTCAGATTTTTTGTGAAAACAGTCACAGGGTTTTCTTTTCTTTCTCTTTATTTGTTTTAACTAAGCAAAGCCCATAGAATCTGACATATTTTGCATTAAGTGACATCAACGATTTTGCAGCATCCCACAGTTCCCACTATAAACTTTTGAAGTTGGTTTGTTGGAGTTCCTGTCAATATAATACTTCCATGGTTGGATAGAGTGATCTTAAAATCATTCATAAAGGGTGAAGTTTTACTGAAATGAAATTTCTACTACAAAAGGCATAAATTTTTCAAGCTTATCAATGTAAGACGTTTTAGAATTGTATGAATACTAAACACTGAAAACGAATAGATTTTGTAGATTGCTGGTGACAAGAATATATACTAAAATTTCAAAATTAAATAAAAGTTTTCATTTTCATCTATTTTTCCTAGGGGCCCTTAAGCTAATAAATTATTAGTTATTCAAGCTTGATACAGCTCTGAATTTGGATTGTAATTAAATATTTGACACAGCATAGGTTTCTGACACAGAATGAATGTGGTCTAAGAACTTTAAAATTTTTAATTTACCTTCTCAAACCATATCATTATTATTTGCTTTTATATATAAATCAGAAATAACCAATTTAAAATGGAAAATTTTAAAGAAAAAATGAAAAAAAAAAATCCCCCTTCAAATTTTTTGAACCCCCTTATGATTCATCACCCCCAAACTCAATTCCAGCCTTCCATTTGTGGTATGGTACCTTGCAGTACAATTTCAGAGAGATCCGTACACTTGAACACAAGTTACTGTCTGGAAACTAGAAAATGCTTGTTTTTTGGCCCCTTTTTGGTCCCAAATTCCTAAACGTTTAGGGCAATTACCCCCAAACTCAAACCCAGCTTTCCCTTTGTGATATGGAACCTTGTAGTACAATTTCATAAAGATCCATACACTACCACACAAGTTATTGTCCTGAAACTAGAAAAATGCTTGGTTTTTTGCCCCTTTTTGGCACCTAATTCCTAAAATTTTGAGGCAATTACCCCCAAAATCAATCCCAGGCTTCCCTTTGTGGAATGGTACCTTGCAGTACAATTTCAGAGAGATCCATACACTTGAACACAAGTTATTGTCTGGAAACTAGAAAATGCTTATTTTGGCCCCTTTTGCCCCTTATTCCTAAACGTTTTGGGCAATTACCCCCAAACTCAATTCCAGCTTTCCCTTTGTGATATGGAACCTTGTAGTTCAATTTCAGAAAGATCCACACACTTACACACAAGTTATTGTCATGAAACTAGAAAAATGCTTGTTTTTTGCCCTTCTTTTTGCCCCTAATTCCTAAAATTTGGAGGCAATTACCCCCAAAATCAATCCCAGCATTCCCTATGTGATATGAAACCTTGTGGTACAATGTCAGAGAGATCCATACACTAACACACAAGTAATGTCTGGAAGTTACAAAAATGCTTATTTTTGGCCCCTAATTCCTTAACTGTTGGTACCATAACCTCCAAAATCCATCCCAACCTTCCTTTTATGGTATTGAACCTTATGATTAAATTTCATAGGGATCCATTCACTTAAACTAAAGTTAGAGTGCGAAAACCAATGTGTCTTCGGACGACGACGACGACGACGCCAACGTCATACCAATATACAACCGCAACTGCGGTCGTATAAAAACCACATTAAATACACAGCCAATAGTTGGAAAGAGAGCCAACTGTATAAAGAGGAATAACTCTTGTTTTTAATTCAGCTGAACAAAAATCTCTGCATATCCACATGTAATAAATATATGGTAACCATAGTCATAAATATACAGTAACAGGTAATATATATATATATATATATATATATATATACATCTGTATAAGCCTTGTATATATGCCTTCCTAATATTTTATCTGAATTGAATATTAAATAATAAACTGTTATCACAGAGATATGTCTCGCCTTTTTGTAATTTTGATAATGCAAATGTTGAAATTAAAATAGCAACACTTTAACATGTAAGTTATGCAAATATTCAAAGTCGATGAACCATGACTGAAGGTACATGGCTAAACAATCTCCATGGAATGAGATGTGCCAATGCTAATACAACTGCATACCAAATACCATTGACTTATTATAAGTTGTTCCCTTTAAACAAACCTAAACACAAACATTAACTTGTAAACTATGTAAAAGTTTCAAAGTCAATGAACCATGATCAGGGGTGGGGCTATATAATCTCCATGGAAACGATACTTGCAAATGCCAATATATTTGCATACCAAATATCATTGACTTAACATTAGCAGTTCATCTTTAACTGATCTAATCACAAATACATGTAAACTAAGCAAAAGTTTCATAGTAAATAGACCATGACTGAGGGGGCGGGGCCAAATATTCTGCATGGAAATGAGATGTGCTAATGCTTATACAACTGAACACCAATTTACATTGGCCTACCACTAATGGTTCCCCTTGAACTGACCTAATCACAAACTAATACATGTTAACTTAGCAAAATTTTCAAAGTCTATAGACCATGACTAAGGAGGCGGAGCCAAATAATCTCCATGGAAATGAGATATGCCAATGCTTATACAACTGCATACCAAATATCATTGACCTACCACTAGTGGTTCCCCATAAATTGACCTAATCACAAACTAATACATGTAAACTATGAAAAGTTTCAAAGTCAATAGACCTTGATTGAGGGGGCGGGGCCAAATAATCTCCATGGTAATGAGATGTGCCAATGCTAATAGAAATGCATAACAAATATCACTGACCTACCACTAGTGGTTCACCAGGAACTAGACCTAATCACAAACTAATACATTGTTGACGCCGACGCCGGAAACAGCATACCTATATGTCTCGCTTTTTGACTCCGTCAAGGCGAGACAAAAATTGAAAATACATAAATACAGATTTAAATACAAATGTACTTACATGTGAAAGTAATAAAACACAAAACGTTTATTTTATTTTGCTGTTGTCATGGTTATGAACATTTTGAAACATCAATAGAATACTACATGACCTGAATGGAAGCATCAAAATTCATCTATAAAATTCCTAAAGAAAATTTTAATATTTGTTAAATGGAGGAGGTTATATCTAAATCCATCTGAAGATACCAAGACCTTGTTGATAAATATTCCGTTTCTACTTTACAAATAATACATGATGGTCTTGAAGTATAGATTGTAGGTACTGACATTGTTTATCATCTTCATGATCTTAAATATGTGTTATAGTGTTCTTTTTATTTGACATTGTATATTTTTAACCTCAGAGTTCGCGAAAACTTTTTTTGACCTGTCAATCATGGGACTGACAAAGCAAGATTATATGTCAGTCCTACAAAATTTTTACCGGTCCTACAAAACCTGTCAATTTTATCCTGAAATAAAATTAATAATATATTTTATTGAAAAATAACTTTATTTATATTATTTTTATTTTTCGTTTATAACACGTCGACTGCTATACTCCAATGTTTGACATTTTTACCCATTATGTCTGTTTGTTTTGCTCACACATTGTTGTCAATATAATGGCATTCTATATGCGACTGTCAAACAAGTGAGAGTTCTATAATACCAGGTTTAATCCACCGTTTTCTACAGAAGGAAATGCCTGTGCCATGTCTGGAATATGACAGTTGTTATCCATTCTTTTGATGTGTTTGAGCTTTTGATTTTGCCATTGATAAGGGACTTTCCATTTTGAATTTTCCTTGGAGCTCTATTTTTTGTTATTTTACTTTTGACCTATTAAAACAAATGCGCTGTTCAATATTTTTGTTATTTACTCAAAAATTAAGCTTTTTTTGCACTGTAATTGCACATGATGTATATAATCCCTTTTTCACTAAAATACCCTGTATCGAGGCTGTTCGCTCCCAAAACACATTTGCACCCTACATGTTCACCCCCTAGTTTCTTGTGCACCTATTTTTATTCAAATACAGGTGGAATTATTAGATGTATTTTCAGATGTATATATATATATATATCAAAATATTTATATTTTCATGAAAAAAAATTTAAATGAAATATTTTTGGGGTGATTAGATGACTTATTATTAAATGTTAATTATTTATAAATTATGATTACTATTAATTGGTATTTACAGAGGTAATTTGGTATTATTGTTATGTGTTTGAAAATCATGATTACTGTTATACATCAGTCAAGGGTGTAACTTAAATAAGTTATTAAGATAAGAAAAGTTTATTTTGATTTGGCATAAGTTAAATATACAACACAAGCTCTAAGGAGCTTTTGACAGAATATAAAAACATATACATAACATAAAACAGTCTAAGATATAAAACAACCTGTAAAACAAAGTTGAATCTCACACACATAGCATGCAATAAAAATTAAACAACAGATTTAGATTGAAGTAAAACATTGTTTACCTATATAAAAGTTTAAAATTTAGATTAAAAATATGGTAATTATTTAAATAAATACATTACTTTTATAAAAATCAAATAAAAAGTTTAGAACTCAGTGGCGGATCCAGAAATTTTCATAAGGGGGGGGGGGTCCCACTGACTGCCTAAGAGGGGGCCCGCTCCAGTTATGCTTCAGTGATTCCCTAAATAATCAACCAAATTTTTCCCACAAAAGGGGGGGCCCGGGCCCCCTAGAAAACCCTCTAAATCCGCCTCTGGAACTCTAGTGTATGCTTGGAGATCTAGAAATTTCGATGAACAGAATATATTCAACATGAATTGATTACCCAATTTCTGGAAATATGTGTCAGAAATTAAAATTTAAATATATAAAAATTAGCGAAGAAATATATCAATACTAGTCCAAAGCAACAAAAAGCAACATAAATAATAAACAGCTCAAGAGTTATCTGCAAGCAGAACAGCGACATTCCAAACTGTTCCAGGACTGAACAAGACTTTTAAAATGTGAAAAACTATTTTCAGTCCTGAAATGGTTTGGAAGGCTGTTCCATAAAGTTGCGGCAGCAAATTTGAAAGATTTTTTACCGTAACAGGTTGACTTTACCTGTGGAACATCCAGAATATTTACATACCTGAAAGAATACTTAGATTTTTTGACACTCACCAAATTTTGTAAGCACACAGGAGCTATATTGTTCATAATCTTTAAAGTTTCTAGAGCCTTGGTTCTTATCCATCTGATCTGCAAGGAGGGCACCTTAGCTTTATGTAAGAGCCTTAGATGTCCTCGTAGGAGTTTCTTAAATCCTCGTATTGAAAATGGAGTGCTCTTTCCTGCACTTTTTCTAGTTTTTTGGAATTTTTCTCAGTGCAAAAATGCCATGCCAAGGGCAAAAATTAAAATTACTAAGAATAAAAGTATAAAAAATAGTAAGTTTACTAAGTCTATCCAAAACAGAGCCCAAACGTTTTAAAACATTTAGTTGCGGTGAGGCTATCCTGCAGATTGAGCTGATATGAACATCAAAATTTAACTGATAGTCGACTAATTTCAATGCCTAATAATTTTACTGTTTTTTCACAAGTAAGGTTCGAATTTTGAATATGCATAGATGGGTTTTTTTCAACATGTTCAAAGGTCTTTTTGCCAACAGTCAAAACTTGAAACTTGTCGGGATTTGCTTGCATTTTTTTCACCCGGAACCACTCAATAAGTATTTTTGACTCAGATTCCAAATTTGAAATTAAAAAATCAAAATCTGGAGTACAGAAAGACAAAGTATTGTCATCTGCATAGTTATATAAACTACATCTTGTACCATTTTTAACAAAAAGAAAAATATCATTTATAAATACGTTAAACAACAATGGCCCTAGTATAGAACCCTGTGGTACGCCTTTATAGATGTCAGCCCAACCACTCAGAACATTGTTGACTTTTATTTGTTGTTTACGATGAGATAAATAGGACTTTAACAGAGCAACTGAATGGGGGGATAACCATATGCTGATAATTTATCTAGCAAGATATTGTGCAGTAGGCAGTCAAAAGCCTTAGAAAGATCCATTAATACCGCTGCAATGTACTGGTTTTTATCAAAAGCTTCAAAGCTTCATGCCAATCTTCTAACACTCTGAGAAGTGTGGTCTGACATCCATGTCCACATCTAGATGAACACAAAAAAGGATTGAATATTTTATCAAAGTATTCAGTTAGCATGGTTAACACATGGTTAGTTGATTTTCATATATTTTTTCAAAGATTTTAGAAAATATGGGTAAGACACTAACTGGTCTATAGTTTGTCTTTAATAATGGGTCACTCTTTTTATGAAGGGGGTCACTTGGGCTTCTTTTAGTTTATCAGGGAAAAAGTTATTTTCAATTGACAAATTTACAAGAGTTGTCAGCTGTGGTACATTATAAGATTTTCAATTTTTTACTATTTTTGCTGGAATACCATCAGCTCCTGAAGCCTTCTTGATGTTTATTTTATTAGAGAATACAAAATGAAACACTTAACTGGATCTCTGCCTTTTTATCCAACCGCACACAAACAGTTGTCCTGGATGGAGAGTCATCAGATGTTGCTCCAGTTACTTCTGGTGTCCCACAGGGAACAGTTCTGGGTCCAGTTCTATTTCTGGTATATATAAACGACCTACCAGAATATTTGAAATCCAGTAAACTCAGACTGTTCGCAGATGACAACATCATTTACAAAAGCATCAAATCTAAAAAAGATTGTGATAGCCTTCAGGAAGATCTTGATGCTGCTGCAAAGTGGGAAGAAGACTGGCTGATGGCTTTCCATCCTGACAAATGTACAGTCCTCACTACCTCAAACAAGAAAAATACAATTAAACATGACTACATCCTTCACAACCATACCCTAGAATCTGTCTCCTCCGCTAAATATCTTGGTATAACATTGCAATCCGACTTAAAATGGACCCAGCATATAAACAACATCATTGGTAATGCTAATAAAAGCCTAGGCTTTCTAAAAAGAAATCTAAAAACATCCATCACAAACATTAAGTCTCAGGCGTACCTAGCACTTGTCCGACCAAAACTAGAATATGCTTGTTCGGTTTGGAACCCTCATACTGCTGAACAATGCAATAAACTTGAGATGGTTCAACGTCGGGCTGCTAGGTATGCCTGTAATCGTTATCACAACACCAGTAGCGTTACAGACATGCTCAATACTCTAAATTGGCCTACCTTACAACAACGCAGACTTAAAACTAGACTCATAATGTTCTATAAAATTGTTCACCATATTGTCGCTGTACCATCAGAATTACTCATACCAACAGACAATAGAACCCGACAAATTCATCCAGAAACTTACAGACACCCACTTACATTTAAAGAGTCTGAATCTGATATTTTTAGAGAACAGTTGACACCTACTGTTCTCTACAATATAGAACAGTAAACCTAGTAGTTATGTATATAGTTTTAACCACATGTCATGTTAGTATTTGTTTATTTTTTGGCACTATTCTTTTGTAAATATTTATTTATTATTATCCTACGCATGCGCAGCAGTTAGTAATCATCAAAAATCTGATGGATAACTGGATACCATAAGAAGAAGAAGAAAGAAGAAGACCCAGGGTGTGACGTGTTGGATGCGAACATGAAAGGGGTCGAACATGAATGGGAGCAAACGTGATTTTGGGAGAACAGACCTGGATTCATAATACTCCAAATGCCAATGGGTTATTATGACCCACAACCTGGTAAACGCAGAGTCCAGCGAGACAGGTCATCCAAGTAACACTTAAGGTTCATCATAACAAATGGACAAACATGGCTGTATTTACAACTAAAAAACTACTCAGAGTACAGACTAACCTGTCAAGTCTGTAAAGTTTTAAGGCCTGGCATCCACTAGATATATAAAAGTTAAATTCATTTTGTGTTTCAGAAAGATAAAAATTTTTTTGGATTTTGATGGGCATTTTTTTTCGTTCCTGCAGAAGGTGTAAAAATAAACAGACACCTGAATTTCATTTGATACTTTCCACTCAATTACAACCTTTAACTCACCTACAGTTGTGTAGATATCTATTGTCCATGCCAATCAAGGAAAATCAATACAATACAATAAGTTGTTACCTGAGAGGGAGCATCTCAAAGTTGTATCCCAACTTAGTTTATTTTTACACCTTCTGCAGGAACGAAAAAAAATGCCCATCAAAATCCAAAAGAGATTTTGTCTTTTCTGAAACACAAAATGCATTTAACTTTTATATATCTAGTGGATGCCAGGCCTTAAAACTTTTCCAACCGTACAGGTTATTCTGTACTCAGAGTAGTTTTTGAGATGTAAATAATATGGAACGCCATGACTGCCTTATGTTGATCATCAGCATTATATACAGTGGTCACAACATTATATGCAGTGCTCACACCATTATATGCAGTTGTCACACCATTATATGCAGTGCTCACAACATTATATGCAGTGCTCACAACATTATATGCAGTGCTCACAACATTATATGCAGTGCTCACAACATTATACGCAGTGGTCCCAACATTATATGCAGTTGTCGGGACATTATATGCAGTGCTCACAACATTATATGAAGTGGTCCCAACATTATATGCAGTGCTCACAACATTATACGCAGTGGTCCCAACATTATATGCAGTTGTCGGGACATTATATGCAGTGCTCACAACATTATATGAAGTGGTCACAACATTATCGTTTTTGTTGATGAAGGTGATGATCAGTGATGGTGATGATGATGAATGATGTATGTGATGGTGGTGGTTCATTCGGTAAACTTGAATTTTTATCGGAAATTACGAATACAGTCATAATTGATAGTGCCCGCAAACAAATTGAAACAGTTGTTGAAGTCATGTTATCAAGGCAACTCGATTGAAAACTATATCAGAAAAGAAATAACGCCTGCTATTGTCTGCAATTGGACAGACATAATTTTATTAATTTATTGGAAGTTCATTCTGAGGAAAAGATGAAACTAAGAGGTGAATGAATGAACTAGTTCTGTTCGTCGTAAGAAATACGCATGGCATAATGTAAATTAAATAATGACAATTTTAGTTAATGAAATATCGAAGGAAAATTTGTATGATAAATGCCTCGAGTTCATTTACTACTGAAGAACTTTAGCAAGGTGCCACTTTATAGTCAGTACTCAGTTTTAAAAAGCTTAATTACATTTTAAATAAAATAGTCAGCTTTCTATAAGACCTAAGTGCCATATTACGCTAGCTTATATATGTCATGATAGAGTCATTATTTGGCATCGATTTTCACAATTTGGCATTTTTACATGAATAAGTACATGAAGTATCTAACAGATATGAAAATGCAGTTTAAAGCATTTCATTGTAGGTGTTTAACATAACTTTACATCAATTATTCCAATTTTTTAACAAGCTTTTTAGCACGTCAAGCAGTCTGTCTTCTAAATATGAGCAGCAGCCTTATATAGAGATATAAACTTTCATAAGAAAAATTTACCCTTTCAAGACCCAGTTTAACATTTTCATTTATAGTTATCATCTCTTATGAAAACTGAGTTTGTGGGGGTGAGTAAAACGTTTACTACGTTTGTTCGTCAGTCTGCACGGTTAATATATGAAAAAAAGTGGTATGCTTGCCAATGAAACAACTTTCCACAAGAGACCAAATGGCACAGAAATTAACAATTATTGGTCACAGAACGGCCTTCAATAATGAGCAAAGCCCATACCGCATAGTCAGCTATAGAAGGCCCCGAAATGATAAAGGTAAAACATTTCAAACGAGAAAACTAACGGCCTAATTTATGTACAAACAAACGAACGAAAAACAAACATGTAACACATCAACAAACGACAACCACTGAAATACAGGCTCCTGACTTGGGACAGACACATACATACAGAATGCGGCGGGTTTTATCATGTTAGCGGGATCCCAACCCTCCCTTTAACCTGGGACAGTGGTGTAACAGAACAACATAAGAACGAACTATGAAAATCAGCTGAAAAAGGCTTAACTCATCAGATGGATACAAATATAAACACATCTAACAAAAAAACAGAGTGGACGTGGCCGGGTACTTGTATATCCCAACAACAAAAAGACACTAAGTACTGATCTGAGAGTACTCGCAGTTACTGACAGCTAGTTCAAAGCCACTAACAACTAATAAAAAAAATCATGCATCTAAGTTTTCTATTTAGGTATAGATTGAAACAAACTGTGAGTAAAAAAAGAATGATTTACTATTATTGGATAGTAACGATTGTCCATGAAAAAAGAGTCATCTTGACCTAAATTAATTCTGGTTAAGATACATTAAGATACAAAATCTAATCAACTACAAGTCAAAGAAGAATGATATCTTTTAGATCGCACTTCTTTGATAACAATGGACCTTGAAAAAAGTTGGTCGCCTCGACCTATATTGTACGCACGATTGGTTAATTCTGATTAAAATTTGTGTTAAGGTCCAGATGATAGCAACAACACATAAAAGAGGAATGTTATTTGTTACTGAGCACTTCTTCGATTTTATTGAAGGTCCGCACAAAATTTTTGTCACCATAACAGAAGCACAAAAAAAAAACGACACTCGTTATTATGTCAATATATAATTGTAATATAATTATATTAATGGAGAACTACTAGTATTGTTTTACTGTGAATTCTTCTCGTTGTTGTTATTGGCGTTCTAATTCTTCTCACATACAAGCTTGTCTATAGTCTGGGGATTTCTGTTATTTTTGCTAACAATTTTTTTTCCATATCCCATGTTAGGATCAATGTAAGAGGTTGAAAATTTCATATCTGAATATTTTTCGTTATCTGTAAAGTTACTTTTGACGATGGATCTTGATTGTTTCTGTGGGGCTTCTTTCTCCTGTATATGGATCACTCACGGGTAAAATTGGAAAATTATCGAAACATATTTGACTTTTATGTATAGCAGTGTCCGAATTATATACTTAAAAGGATTAAAATAGTTATTTTACACTAAAATCTGCTGTGCCATGCCTTTTAAAATAAGATTGAAAATCGTATATGTTTAAGTAAAATTCTATCTCGAATAACATCGCTGACCAACAGTAATAATAAAAAAAAAACAAAATACAATGAACAGTATACTTCTGACAGATATTTGGTTCTCCTTGAAAAATACTGGGTCATAACATATATAAATTGCAGTCCCGAGTAATCTGAAGATATTTATTTAGAGTTAAATGATCCGAAATGCACAATTATATATGTGTATAAATATATATGTTTTAATACGACCGCAAAAAATAAAAAAAATTGGTCGTATATTGCTATCACGTTGTCGTCGTCGTCGTCAGCGGCGTCCGAAGACAGATGGTTTCCGGATAATAACTTTTGTATAAGTAATTAGAAATTAATAAAATTTTAACACAAGGTTTATAACCACTAAAGAAAGGTTGGGATTGATTTTGGAGGTTATCGTCTCAACTGTTTAGGAATTAGGGGCCAAAAAGGGGGCCCAAATAAACATTTTTGTCGTTTCCAGACATTAACTTGTGTTTAAATGTATGGATCTCTCTGAAATTATACCACAAGTGTCCATACCACAAAGGGATAGTTAGGATTGGCTCGGGGGGGTGGGGGGGAAGGGTATGGCTCAAACTGTTTAGGTATTAGTACGGGGCGCCGAATGGGACTCTTGTGGTTTTGTACAAAATTCAATTCTGTCATAACAAAATCATTTTTGTCTTACAAAACTATGTGATACAGACTTGTTTTATGAGAACTTCAATTTTGTGATGACAAAATTCATTTTTGTAGACAAAATTCATTTTTGTCATGACAAAATTCAATTTTGTCAAATAGGTATGCAAATATAAACTTATTTGCATACAAAATTGACTTTTGTGACAAAAATGAATTATGTGACACAAAATTCACTTTTGTGTTAAATTTTCACTTCTGTTTAACAAAACTCAATTTTGTCTACACAAAAAAAACACAAAATTGAATTTTGTCATGACAAAATGAATTTTGTCTACAAAATGAATTTTGTCATTACAAAATTCAATTTTGTGTCACAAAATAATTTTGTGTCACAAAGTCAATTTTGTCAACACAAAATAAACACAAAATTGAATTTTGTCATGACAAAATGAATTTTGTCATTACAAAATTCAATTTTGTGTTTATTTTTGTGTAGACAAAATTGACTTTTGTGACAAAAATGACTTTTGTGTTAAATTTTCACTTCTGTTTAACAAAACTCAATTTTGTCTGCACAAAAATAAACAAAAAATTGAATTTTGTGACAAAATCTCAGTTTTGTATGCAAATTAGTTCACAGAATCCAAACTAAACTAATTTGCATACAAAATTGACTTTTGTCGCCCAATTTTCAAATTAGGTAACAAAAGTAAAGTCTGTGTTACAAAAATGAATTTTGTCATGACAAAAGTAACTTTTGTCCACTGAAAGATAATTTTGTATGACAAAATTTAAATTTGTAGTATGCTACAAATTTTGTTAAACTAAACTCATTTTTGTTGAACAAAACTCACTTTTGTCTGTACAAAATTGAATTTCGAGTACAAAACCACAAGAGTCCCATTCGGCGCCCCGTAATTAGAGGCAAAAAAAAAAGAAAAACCAGGGTTTCTTGGTTAATGGCCAATTAAGACAATTTGAAACCAGTGTAAGGAAGGTAATCCAAATATATTGAGGTAATCCAAACATAACGTTTGATTACCTCCCTTACACTGCTTTAAAATTATGTGTAAAGAAAATTTTTTCTCATAACAGATTTTAGAAATTAAAAAGAAAATTTCTTCATTTATTTTTTTTTTTGCAAAAAAAGTGGGGGATACATTTTTCTTTTCTTTTTCGGGTTGGGGTCAATATTCAACAGCATAGTGTATTGCTCAAAATCATAAAAAGGGGGTATTTATTTTTATTTTTGGGAGGGTGGGGCAATTCAAGCGTACAGCGTGGTGCAAAAGCAAAAAATAAGTATACATTCAAATTATATAACCAATTCTAAGTTCTTTGACTTCAGTTATTCTGTGTCAGAAACCTATTATGTGTCAAATATTTAATTACAATCCAAATTCAGACCTGTATCAAGCGTGAATATTGTGTCCATTTTGTCCCAACGGTTCAGGGTTGGACCTCTGCGGTCGTATCCAGCTGCGCTCGTGAAGCAATTTATTAAATACTTAAAGTATATACATATTTAATTAAGTTGTGAATATGATGAAACTGATCATCAAAATAAGTTAAAATGCCCTGGTGTGGAATAAGTTTGTGGTAAATTGATCATACTTCTTAATTTCCTTATTTCAATCAGTTTGAAATATTGTATACTGCCTTAATGATAACATGACTTTAATAACTGTTTCAATTTGTTTGCTGGGCATTACCAATTATGGATTCGGTAATTTCCGCTAAAAAAAACGAAGTTTACCGAATCTGAACCACCACCATCACATACATCAAACATCATCATCACCATCACTGATCATCACCTTCATCAACAAAAAACGTATAATGTTGTGACCACTGCATATAATGCTGTGACCACTGCATATAATGTTGTGAGCACTGCATATAATGTCCCGACAACTGCATATAATGTTGTTAGCACTGCGTATAATGTTGTGAGCACTGCATATAATGTTGTGAGCACTGCATAAAATGCTGTGAGCACTGCATATAATGTTGTGAGCACTGCATATAATAGTGTGAGCACTGCATATAATTTTGTGAGCACTGCATATAATGGTGTGAGCACTGCATATAATGGTGTGAGCACTGCATAAAATGGTGTGACCACTGCATATAATGCTGATCATCAACATAAGGCAGTCATGGCGTTCCATAAAATAAAGCCATTTTTGTACGTTTGTTATGATAAACCTTAAGGACTGAAGCGCCGGCACTTGTTTATATCCATGGTAATGTCGACTATCCATTTATAATAGTTGGCTAAAAGTGGAGGGAAATCAACAGCTACCTGTGAACTGAAATACTAATGTAGCGCCTACGTAAACTAGATTATTATTTGTTCTAACCTGGACTTATTTAACAAGTGGTTCATTTGTATTTCTTTATCAGGTCATATATTCATGGAGTGGCGTCACATAGGAGTAGGAAAAGAAACCGGTTATACTGGTTCTTTTTTGTCTTCTTGAAAATAGTCCTCCCTCCTAGGCGTACCTCCATATAATATTTAATTTGAGTCACTACTAATCCAACAATTTAAATCTGTATTTACAATAGATAAATCCACAACATACCAGAAACTTCTTCTTCTTCTTCTATATGTATATCCTTCCAATTATGGAACACCTCCTCAGCGGATATTATCCAGGTGGGGAGTTAATTAAAACTTAAATAGTGTACACTAAAAGTTTTCCACAAATAACTAAACAAAATAATTTTAGATTCATTGTACACCAATAAAATCTAATATATTTAAGGACTGATAAAGAAAAAAATTTACGCAATTAAAAGGTAAAAATATCTAGGCCTTGTCAATATGTATTTTAAGATTTGTACAGTAATACTGTACACAACTAAAATCTAAAAATATAGGGTGCTTTATACAATGGAAAGCATGACACCCCTGCCTCTACCTTTACACATATGTACATAATGTTCATCTCATATCTTTCCTTATTACACTGAATGTATTATCTATATATTTAGCGAGACAGTAATTATTTTCCTTGTATTAAATTTCCATACACGCTGAGAATGGAGTCTATAACACATGTCCGTAGCTAATCTTTGAATTTTGTCCAATTCGGTCCTATTTCTAAGCTTTGGCAGCAGAAAAGAACTGTCGATAATAATTCTTATCAGATCCAAATGTCCTTTAAATTCTTTAGACCAATATCCCAGGCCAATAACTGATATCACATAAGACTTAAGTTTGCTGAATGTTTCTTTTCTCTGCTGGTGTAAGGCTGGACACAACAGCAGGAAATGGATTATATCTTCATCCGACGTTCCACAGCATTTACATAATGCCGACTCCCTGCCACCACTAAATTTAGATCTGTGATATTCAAGTAAATAAGTCCCAGTTAGTAGCCGGACTTTTATCGCTCCCTTTTTAACATCCGAGACGGTTGAAGAAAGGCTGGTCCAAACCGGATGTGTAGATCCAATTCTTAACAAGGTTTTGTCCAAATATGTTAATGAAGACTTTGTTTCTATTTCTTTAATGAGGGTTTTAGTCCAATAATCCTGAATTGCTAATTTAACTGTTGCTTTCCATTTTAATTTTGACGGTAAATTTTGACTAAGTGTAGTTATACTTGGCAGATCATATAAAGCTAGTACACCTGTGACCTTACAGAAGAAGCTGAGATGGTTATCAATATTCATGATGATTTGTCTGTCTACTAAGCCTTGAATTGTCGAATTGTTACAAGAAAGAACACTGTACAGAAATGAAAGTTGCCTTTTATGTATTTCTGCCTCAATTGTTAGAGCACCCAACAGCATAAATACCGATCCAGTGGCTGTTCGTGTAGGCAGAGACTGAATATTACGCAATGTTTTTGTGTGGAAGCGGGTCATGATATCAAGTTGGCTCTGGTTAAGAGGGAGTATTTCCATTCCATATAACAGACGAGGAATAACATAGTTCTGATAAATCTTGTAAGATGTCTGTGGGTTTAGTCCATTTGTTCCATGTAGGCCAGTATTCATCAGAGAGTATAGGGTTCTTCTCGCAATGCTGATGCGCGCATCAACATTAAGATTGTTTTCCTTCAATTCTGCTCTTATTAAGCCAAGATGTGTTGTGTCTTCTGATGGATAAACAGGGGTATTGCCTAGTGTCCAGTTTAAGTCGGACCTGTTTATATTTTTCGGTTTGTTGAGGATGACAGCTTTAATTTTGGTAGGATTTATTGTTACTCTAGACTGTATGGCATGATGTGTTGCAACAGAAAGCATGCATTGTAATTCCTGATGGCTGCTGCTTAAGAAGGCTATGTCGTCCGCACAAGTTGGGCACCCAACATAATTTGTGCCAATTTTAAGGCCAAGATTGTGCGATTTAAGATCCTCAAGCAGATTGTTCACATAGACTTTATATAGAAAAGGTGAAAGAATGCCTCCTTCCCAGTCGTACTCCCTGATGAATATTGAAGCTATCACTAATGGTTCCCTTCCATTTGACTCTTGAAACTAGCCCTGAGTAAAGATTTTTCACTATTGACCAAAGGATGATTCTGAGTATGGTCATATAACGCATCTAGTAGTATGATGTGATCTACCACGTCGAAGGCCTTCTGACTGTCCACAGTAATAAGAAATAAAGGCTCCATTGTGACTAGTTTTACTTCTGCTCTCTAGCTTCAGTGATGATGAGACTGGCCATAAGCATCGACAAGCCTTTTGTAAAGCCGAATTGAAGTGATGACTGATTAAAATTCACTGTTAGACGAGGAAGAATGGTACATTCGAAAAGTTTTGAGATGACAGGTGTTACGGCAATTCCTCTATAGTTGTCCATTAGCATTGGGTTTTTCCCTTTTTTGAGTACAGGTGTTACAATACCAGATTTAAAGATATCAGGTATATGATGATTGTTGAAAATGTTATTAAAGCAGTTTGTAAGAAAATGAGTTACAGTTGTTGGAGAATTTTTAAAATGTTCAGCAGTAAGACCTAATTCATCTGTTGCCTTGCCAGAATGTAGCTGTTGGATTGCATCACAGATATTTTGAAAACTAAATTGTGGTTCGTTGCAGCTTTGTTTGCAAAGTTCATCAAATATATTATGCCGGATATTGCAGAGATCTAAGAATTCGGAATCATATCCATTGTCTTTGGGAACAGCCAGGCCCTCAAAGTATCTAGAGAAGCTGTTTGTTTGGTCAGTTGCAGAATAGTGGTGCTCGCCATTTTCCATTATGCAGATTGCATCTTTATTTTTGGAGCCTCTGTTTCGTCGAATGAGTTTATGAAACATATCATTGCTTGGATTGTCCATCAATTCATTATAGAATTGAGTTCTATCTAAATACTGTTCCTTTCGGAGTTGTTTGCGAAGATTTCGTTGCGCCAGTATTTAGTCTGTTTTGAGATGGTCATTTTTCTTGCCATGGGATTTCCAGAGTTGATATTTTTCTTTACTTATTTTGAGCAGCATAAGAGTGGTTGGAGATGCCTTGAAATGTGGACCTTTTAATTTGATAATCTTTGATGGAACAGCAACTGTAGCAGCTTTTTTAAGACAGTTGCACAGGAAGTTAATGCTTTCTTCTATCGAGTGACTTTCAATATTGTGTTGAGAGAGTTCATTACTGATATGGTTATGGTATAACTCACTATCTATATCTTTCCACTGGATTTTGAATTTACTGATATAGCCGGATTTGATTGCTTTATTCGTTGGTTTTGATTTAACATTCATCTTTGCACTCACAGGAACATGACTTGAAGTATTGGAGTGACATTGGTCATGGATCTTGTAGTCCGAAAGAAAGGCAATTGTGGCATTATGCAGAATATAGTCAATTTGAGAGGTTGACATTCCAGAATGATGAAAAAAGGTTGATTCCTCAGAGCGATGAGATTGAAGATTCATTTCATGTACGAAGGCTTGCAGAAGAAAATCGTGTTTATTATATTTTCTGGGCGGCTTTAAAGTGCCATTGCAGTCTCCAACTATGACGATTCTATGTGATACTGAGTACATTGATAGAATTGAGCTAATAACATCAAGACATTCTGTGTATTCTAGATATGAGTCCCCAGAGTTATTCGTAGGCATATATACACAAATGATGCAAATCTTCATTGGTGATTTCAGTTCAATTGCAATTATCCTGTTGTTACCAGATGGTATTTCACTGATGGATGGAGTTAAGAATCTTTTCCACGCTATTGCAACACCACCTTTCCCTCTTGGCCGATTAAAATTTGAAATTTCCTCATATGTATCGCTGCATCTAATGAACATGTCCATATTTGGTAGAACATTACATAATGATTGTTTTTGAAATTCATATAACCAGTGTTCTTGGATACAAATAATGTCAGATGAAGATTCTAATGAGTTTATAAATAATGCATTTCCCTTCCCTTCCATATTAATTGTTGTTAATCTAAGATGTTCTTCAGCATTATTTTGAGAAGTTTGTTTTAGAATTGGTGATTTTGTCGGATTTTGTTTAAGCCTAGATCGGGTGGTATGTTGTTTTGGATGAGCCCTAAAAAAGAGTTGTGAGATATTTCCGGTTCAGGATCATCCACTTTTGTTGTTGGAAGACAGTCCCTGGAGGTTACATCTGTTGCCATATCAGAGTGAGGAGAGTAGTTTGAGGACGATATGGTTTGCATAGGATGTTGGCCGTCATGAGGAGACGAGTCTGCAGAATTATCGCATGGAATGTCACCAGGTGAGTTAAATAGCGGAGATCCCTCTTTGCTCTGAGCTTGCCGTACATTTGTCATGTTCTCATTTTGCTGGTGCTTGTGTTTTGTTAGCATTTCTTCGGAAATTTGCCGCATATTGTTATTGTGAAGCCTAGGAGGAATTTGACTTTTCTTGTGATTCTTCCTTTGCTGTGGTCTATGGCACCTGTCTGTTTGAGACACGGACGGTTTAGGTTGTGGCAAGTTTACTCTCAGGTCCCTTTGAATATGCTGACTATTGTAAGATTGATTTACATTCTGATGTTGTAGATTTTGCGCAGCATTAAACTGTGGATATGGAGGAGGCTGGAATTGTCGATGATATTGGGGGTGATGATAAGAGACCCCAGGAGGAGCATATATACCATTTGGAGCAGAATTTGTATTACATTTGGCACATACCCAGGAGGAGGTGGAATATGCCTTGGTATTGCCATGTGAGGATAAGTAGAGAAACCAGCAGTGGAATGTAGAAAAGATTGTTGCATCATCTGTTGTTGTTGCATCATCATTTGCATTTGTTGGTTAGCTAGCATGTTATTCATAGACATGTTTTGCATCATTTGAAACTCAAGCATTCTTATTCTCTGCTCGTCAATGTTCGAGCTACCAAGATTTGAAGTTTGTGGATTTGGCTGAGAGGATTGTTGAATATTGTTTGCACTAAAAGATGACGCTTGCTGATGTTCCTGTAGGTTTCGGAGGCTATTCTGAAGTTCAATAGTTGATTTAAGCTTATTGATCTCATTTTCCAGTTTGATAATATATGCTTTGTCTTCTGTGTTTATGATTTTAGATTTAGCTGCTTTTGAAGGTTGGCGTTTTGCCTTTTTCTGTAAATTCTCTGTTGATGTTTGTTCAGAAGTGGGAGGAGTCTGTGGTCTGGTTTCATTGCCTTTGGTGGAAGAGTTTAAAATGGAGTTGACCTTTGGTGACTTTATCTGGTCATGTGTAGCATGTGGAATGGAGATTTCTTTGACAATTGTCTCTTCAGTGTCACTAAGTTCATAGATTGGCGGAGAGGCCTCTGGATTATTGTCATCGTCCGAGAGAGAAGAACATGTTACCATTTGCAGAGTTTGTGATCTGTTATAAGCTGATGAGTCAGCATGGTACAACATATTGTCAGTACATAGAGAGCAGACAAAGGCTAGTGTGTTTAAGGCATCAACAGCCGATTGTGAAAGTCCAGCACAATGATAATGAATCCATAAAGAGCACTCGGTGCATTCGATAGTATCTAGAAGTGAGGTTGTGTTGCAAATTGGACAGATGTCTACAGGATCATGTTCAGAATCTTTACTTTCATCATCCCTAAATTCAATGGCTAAATCAGCAATATTGTCTCGACAGGTTTTGGTAGCTACCGGAAGGTTTTGATCTGTTCCTACACTATTTGACGTTGAAATAGTTGATGCGATGTTGCCATTAAGAACTGATAGCATGTGACCATTTATGGCAAGTTCGTCGCATAATTTATCATGGATTTCAGCCAAATAAAGATCTACTCTTGAGCCATTAATAACCATTCTTGAGCTGGTATGATAGAGATTAATAACGAATTTCAGAGTTTTGCCCTGGGTGTTGTCATTTTTTCGATTAAAGACTTTAATACATGAATCAACATTAGCGCCCAAGTTTTCCTCACTGTGTCTGATTAGGCCAAAATATTGTGTGGAATTGTCTATTATTTTGCTTAGACTAAGTCTGGCAAGCTCATATGCTGCTGTGCTAAATTCTAATACCAAATTGTTGACAGGTTTCATAGTAGATTCAATGTGCGATTTTGAGCATGCATCATTTTTCCTGTGAATGGCTTTATTTTTGTCTAGAATGCAGTCTTTGTATATCGGATTTGTGATTTGTAGGTTGTTGCCAGAGTTCATACGAGTAATTCGTCTTGTTGGGACATTTGATGCAGCCATAATTGACTGTCAGTGTGATCCAAATACAAAGGTGAGGGTGGTGTGCAATAGAATGTTTCCTTAATCAATGATTGTATGACGAAGATAATTATAATGATCCAGTAATGGTTGATGCAATGGTAATATTATACAAGCAAGTATGAGGCGGTTACGCAGATGTTATATATAGCCAGGTGAGTATATGTTAGTTAGGCGATGATTATATGCTAGCGGCAGATATATTATAGGTTGATTATGTAAAGCAGGTAGATGAGACGCAAGTTTTCAAGTTATAGAATAGATTGGAATAATGGTGGCAAACGGCCAGTAGAGCCAACACGTCGTGGATATTCCCACCGTTGGAAGGCTCTGCTGGTTGAGTTGGGGTGCGGAGGCTGAGTCAGGAAGTACGTCGTGGATATTCCCACCGTTGGCTATAAAATCAGCCCCAGCACTGTTTTTGTACCTGATTTGCCAGTTTTCTAAGCCAAACTTTCGACAAGGTCTGCTTTGGATGTATACCGTCCCTGTATAAATCAAAAAAGTACTTATCTCTGATGGTTAATTTTTTGGATTTTGAGGTTTTTTCTTGATGATGATGGCTGATGTCTATTGCAAAATTTGGAGAGAAGGTGTCTAAAGTTGAATTTATATAACGAATGCTGCTGTTTAGTTCTTCTACTTTTTTAATTAGTTGTTCCTCTTGGTGTTTGAAGGTTGACGGGTTGTCGTGCTTTTTATATGCGTTGAAATCAAGTATTGAATATGGAGGAATTTCTAAGAAGGTAATTTTACAGGCAGGATATGGTTTCAAAAGTTCTATTATTTCTTGAAATGTGTCGGTTATTTGCTGTATTTTGTTCTCTTCTGTTGAGAGTGAGATGAATTTCCCGTCGTAGTTCGTTAGGTCACAGGTGCCTAGCCAGACGTATAGGTGTATGTTATCCAGTCGGCCAATTTGTTGGGCTATGTTTTGTTTCAGACAGTCGTAACCTTTCACTGATGTGCGAGACGACTTACACCACCATCTAATCTCCAATTCAATTTGGTTAGATACTTGATCCCACAGATTAAAACCTTTGCTGTCAGTGAGGACTACTGGAGTATGAGTTTTAGTACCGATGATAGAAGGCAATGGTCTTTTAAAATATTTTTGAAGTTTTCTTTCTGACATAAATATCTTGTGTTGAAATTAATTCTTTATAAATAATAAATTTTTCTCTAAAGCAAGCAAGCAAGAAGAGTCAATTAGCTATGGTGGTCCAGGTGAGCAGAGATTTGTAATTGATGATATGAACTGATGAACTGATGAATGGAGAATGGTGAACTGAAATTTTTAGCGAAAATGATACGCAAAAGAGTTGATGATCAGATGAAAGTCCAATAGAGCCGACACGTCGTGGATATTCCCACCGTTGGAAGGCTCTGTTGGAGAACGGTAGGAGTTGTTGTTACGTTGATAAATTTTTACTAGTTTGACAAATTAACTAAGCAAAAAATTCAAGGAGGATGCCAAAATAATCTCTGTTGAATTGAAATATTTATATCGATATACAGTACAATGTGCAAGGTAGAGGCAAGGGGAAAATGTTTGCTAAAAAATAATGGTAGCCATTTTTTCCCGGGCAAAGTGTGAAAATAAAATATGATTCAAAATGCCAGTTCAAAATATTGTCTATCGAACAATAAAAAGTCTATGAACGCATGGCAGTGCGACAAAAGGTGATAATAACACAATACTAAAATGTTTTCAATGAATGAAACACTATAAAATCTAAAAGATTTCTCTCAGGAGGTGCAGGTGCTGGTGCGTGGTTCACATCCGGGTATTCTCTTTTTTGAATTGATAATTATATATATATTGATATAAAGAAACAACAAAACACATTGAGGACACCATACCTAACCTCATTATAACTGAAAATGGTCTCGCGTGAAAAACTGCTCAAAGACGTAAACCCATCAAAAGCTACTGGACCAGATGGAATCCCTAACAGAATGCTCAAAGAATGCGCAAGCCAAATAGCACCAGGACTGACAGTGATCTTTCAAAAATCTGTAGACACTGGAACCCTACCATAGGACTGGCTAAACGCAAACATATCTTATGTATTCAAAAATGGCGATAAACATGCTGCCGAAAACTACAGACCTGTTTCACTAACATTAGTTTCATGTAAAATCCTTGAACACATTATATGCAGGCACATCTAGAAAGGCATGAAGTTTTAACATCATTAAACCATGGTTTCAGATCTGGCTACTCATGCGAAACCCAATTACTAATCACACTAAATGACTTCATGAAAGCATGTGATGCCGGTCTACAAAGTTTAACAGATATTGCCATCTTAGACTTTTCCAAACCCTTCGACACAGTACTCCATAAGAAACTACTATCAAAGATGGGCGAATATGGAATAAGAGGGCCAATAAACAACTGGCTAAATATGTTCTTGACAAACAGAAAAATGAAAGTAGTAGTAGAAGGAGAACAATCTGAAGAAGTGTCAGTCGACTCTGGTGTACAACAAGGTACCGTCCTAGGACCCTTACTCTTCCTTTATCATATAAATGACCTCCCAAACGCAGTCAGATCTTCAGTCCGACTCTTTGCGGATGACTGCCTACTATACAGATCGACAAAGACACAGAAAGACCATGACATCCTCCAAGAAGATCCCAAGAACCTAGAAGTATGGGCAAATAACTGGAGAAACAGAGGCGGATTTAGGGGCCCTTTTGTGGGAAAAATTTGGTTGATTATTTAGGGAATCACTGAAGCATGACTAAGCGGGCCCCCTATAATGGCAGTCAGTGCTACTCCCCCCACCCCACCCCTTTATGAAAATTTCTGGATCCGCCACTGGGAATGAGGTTCAACGCAAAGAAATGTTACATTTTAAGCATAAAAAACAAGAACCAAAAATTCTATAGTTTAAACGGACATATTCTACAACAAGACCAACATAACCCATACTTAGGCCTACAAATTTCAGAGGACCTAAAATGAACTACCAATATTTCCAACGTAGCGAAGAAGGCACACTCAACACTAGGCTTCCTGAGAAGGAATTTGAGATATTGCCCACCAGAATGCAAGAAAACCGCATATATTTCACTGGTCAGGTCAACAATGGAGTATGGAGCAATAGTATGGGACCCCTACACATCTACGAACATGAACAAGCTTGAAATAATACAGAGACAAGCTGCGAGATTTATAACAGGAGACTACAAATCCAGAGAAGATGGTTGCGTCTCAAACATGCTCGCCAAACTGGAACTGCAAGACCTACAGACACGACGTTCAAGCCAGAAGCTAATATTTCTGTACAAGGTGGTCGAGGGGCTGGTTCCTGCTATAGAACCAGACGCATATTTAAAAAAAAGCACGTCCAAAAAGAACAATTACTGCCAAGAAATTTAACAGTTATCAGACTATAAATATTGTTGAAAAACAAGTCAAGAACAACACAAAGTGTTTTGAAATTCCAACGAGCAAAACACCACAATATTCTAACTCATTTTTCGTAAGAACAGTGATCGAGTGGAACCACCTTGAAGACACTGTCTAGTGCGCGCACCGAGCGCAGAGAGCTTCAAAACTGCTCTGGCGCACAGAGCTTCAAAACTGCTCTCGCGCACAGAGCTTCAAAACTGCTCTCGCGCACCGTCAATAAATCGACGGCGCTCTCTCTGCCGTTGTATTAAAGCCAGTATTGATATCCATAACGTATTCATACAGATACAGACAGACACAAGCTATATTTTTCCTTTTCAATGTTCTAAAATAATGAAATGTCTATTTCAAAGGTTAGATAATAGATTAACAGCCAAATTAACCAAAAAGCTAGTCTTCGTAGATTCATATCGTTTGCTTTCGACTTTTTTTATCGAATATTTTTTTTACTTTCAATGCCGAACCACGTTCGTGGTTCGGCATTGATAGTAAATAAAGAATCTCATATGGCTTTTTCAATATCGCACCTGTATCAACCAGAGACACCATGCAATATAATCCCAAGAGCTCTGCTCGAGGGATTAGATTGATTGAAGGTTGATACGGTGTGTGATATCGAAAAAGCCATATTCTATATATGTACCTCAGTTACAAATTATCTCTCATAGATATTTTTCACGAGACATGACGTAATACATATTAGGGGTTTGATACAGCTTTTGTAACCGTGACTGATATCGATTACGTGACGTCATACAGATTAGGGGTGTGATAAAGCCTTTGCAACCGTGATTAATATCGATATCATCACGGATGGCTAATACAGCACGATTATCATCAATTGTATTACACATACAATTTACCTGTATATACTACTAAGTTTATAATAAACAAGTACTATCTCTGAAAAAAGATATCTGACGCATTCAGATGTGAGCATAGAGATAAATCCTTATCATGTTCTTTTTTATCATAGTTTAAAAAAATGCACATAATTTGACGACAAAAGGCTGACGATTCTAAAAGTTGAGGCTATGCGCTTTTCTCTAAAGAATTAAAAATATACTGCATGGACAGGTACTTAATTAAATGTATTATATATAGGTATTTTTCAGAAATAAAGAAGTACCTACAGCTGTGAAATAGACATAAACATAAGATATTATTAGATTACAATCTGTTATGAATAACAAGCTTGAAACAGTTTAGATCCAAGAAGAAATGTCAATTATAATCATATGTCAAGAACAATTAGAGATACAGCCTATTTCGGTGTGTATATCGGGGACGGACGGACGCCAAAGGAAGATGATCTATATAATTTTGCAGCTTTTGACGAATAATTGAATTTGCGATATATGTATTTTGACAATCTTTATTTCAAGTAAAATATGTTGTTCTCTTTGAGATTATTATTACGCATTCAGATTGGAAGCTTTAGTCGATAAGATATATTTATAGCACCCGCGAGCTATTGATTTGTTCAATTCCGTTATTTCGTCCAATCAGAATAAAGATTTGTGACATCATGCATGCCGTTACCATAGTGAAGCGTCCTTTTTATATGGGTCACAAATCGAAATTATACTGACTGCGTCAGTAAAAAAAATATCCGATAAAAAACGTCGAAAGCAAACGATATGAACCTACGAAGGCTTTTGTTATAGGACTATGTATACTGGTATATATAGCTACACCACAGACTACATACCGAAAAAAGTCTTTCACAAAGCAAGCAAATTCTTAAAAAAGTGTCTGTTTCTATTTGGATGAAAAAATCTTATTGATACAAGTTGCTATAATGGATAGAACGTATTTGCAGACCATGAGAAATCTTATATTTTCACATTGGGTTCCTGTGTCATAGACGTATAACACATATCTCCGTTCATTCATTTTTGGTACCGATTATTTTATTGTGTTGTTTTTATTGAGTGTTAAAACCTAACTACCGGTAAATATTATTGTGATATACACATATGTAAATTCACCGTCCTACAATCTGTCAATACCTATATTTTGGCATTGCACAAGGTCATGTTTTTTCTCCGACTGTTTTCTGACGTCTTTACACTAAATCCATTGGATATTGGATGTGTACTGATTGATATTTATAAATAAGTCTTAGATACTTGATTTTTTTATATGTTGTTATTAGCTTTGAACTAACTTTTAGTAGCTGTGAATACTCTCAGATCTGTACCTTGTGTCTTTTTTGTTTATGTGCCTTGTATCGATGTGGTGAGTTAAGACCTTTACAACTGATTTTTATGGTCTGTTTTTCTGTTGTACTGTTACACCACTGTCCCAGGTTGGGGGAGGGATTGGCGCCCGCAACCATGATTAACCTCGCCACATTCTGTATGTGCCTGTCCCAAGCCAGGAGCCTGTATTTAAGTGGTCGTCGTTTGTTTCTGTGTGTCAAATTTGTTTTTTTTTTGTACATAAATCAGGCCGTTAGTTTTCTCGTTTGAATTGTTTTACATTTTTCATTTCGGGTCTTTTATAGCTTACTAAGCGGTATGGGTTTTGTTCATTGTTGAAAGCCGTACTGTAACCTATTGTTGTCAAATTCTACGTCATTTGGTCTCTGGTAGAGATATCAATAAATGATGCAAAACAAAGGAGAGAAGATACCAATATTTAAAAACATAAGAAAAACAGACATCATGGCAAAAGGAAAAAACAACGAAAACATTAACAACAGTTCATCATGAAACTGCACAGAACAATTTAGGAAACCATAACATCGCAAAATAAAACGAGAGAGGAACCAAGCTGTTCAGGAAGAGGCCCACAGTTCCTTTTGTGCTAGTTAAATCGGGACATTGATGGTACATATTATTGGTTATAGCTCATAAAACAGTGGGTTGGCTAAGATCTCTTGTCTAACTAACACTCTATTTAAAATATAGACCTCTGATTTCGTTATTCTCATATTATGAGCACGCGAGTTAATATAGATTTGAATTTTAATCAGATTGTCTGAATAAAAGACACCAACATAGTCATAATACATTGGTTCATGCATGAATATCATGTAAAAAAAACCACGACCGAGCCTGAAAGTTAAATCAAAACACGGAGTTTTAGGACTAACAAATCAATCTGATAGACAGAATAGAATTCGAAGCAACATGAAAGAGTTTGGATGTAAAAGCTCTTCAACTTCGTTCAAAAGATTTGGCCTTCCGAGTGTATTGATTCGAACGCCAATGATACGTCATGAAGCGTCACTGGTAGTTCTTATGAGTATCCAGTGCACTAAATTACCGACATTCGCCTGGCAGGTATTTTTGATGACTTTTTAACAATATGATCAACTCAAACATTGACCATGCTCTATTTGTTGGATGCGATGGATTTATCGTTCTTGATTTGATAGACACAATAATATAACTGCAACAATTTGCTTTACAAAAATAAGGAGGTGTGATATATAGATATAGGAAGATATAGTGTGAGTGCCAATGAGACAACTCTCCATCCAAATAACAATTTATAAAAGTAAACCATTATAGGTCAATGTACGGCCTTCAACACGGAGCCTTGGCTCACACCGAACAACAAGCTATAAAGGGCCCCAAAATTACTAGTGTAAAACCATTCAAACGGGAAAACCAACGGTCTAGTCTATATAAAAAACGAGAAACGAGAAACACGTATAAATTACATAAACAAACGACAACTACTGTACATCAGATTCCTGACTTAGGACAGGTGCAAACATTTACAGCGGGATTAAACGTTTTAATGGTACCAAACCTTCTCCCTTTTTCTGAAACAATAGTATAACATCACAACATAAAAAACATACGATAAAATATCAATTGGAAGGCTTAACTCAATCAAAAAACGTAAATTAACATACTATGAACGAATAAATTTGATCTGTGATACCTGAATGTAAATACATAGTTAATAAAATATTAGGGACAAACATTCAAGGCCAAAAAGCAAACAAACAAGTCCAAACAAAGCCATGGCAAGACACCACCGCGAAATATTTAACCCTTAGAAAATAATAACTTTTGAAAAAAACCGGTTTTCATAATATATACAGGTAAATGAAAAATAACTTTGTCGTTTTAGGTATACTACTTCTGTCTATATAAAATCTTCCAATAATTAGGAATACCAAGAAAGGTCTGTCATATAAATACCTAATTTAACACTAATTATCGCTACCCAATAATTCACTTGCCAAGGAGACACTGAACTATCCACCACAATTGAAAGCTCTATATTGTTATTTGTAACTATACCAACTCTAAATAAAGCTTTCGAATCGTGTAGTCCAAATGACGTGGATGTTAGCAACAATAGGCCTTCTACAAGGAACAAAATCCATACCGTATATATCGTCAGCTATTGAATGCCCCACCATGAAAAAATATTAAACAATCCAAACGACAAAACTCAACGGCCTGGCCTCATTAACGAAAAGCAAATAAGACAGACAGCAACCAATGAAAACCACTTAATTGACAGGCATATGCAGAATGTAGTGGGGTTAAACATGTTTGCGAGCGCTCAATCTCTCCCCTAACCGGGTACAGTGGTGTAACAGCACACCATAAGACAAAAATGTAAAAAATCAGTTGGAAAGGGTTTGACTCATCTTGTATAAAGTACAAATAAACAAAATACACAAAGTAAAGAATCGGATGTTACAGTACTCGCAGTAACTAGTAATGATAGCTAGTTCAAAGATAATCACAACTAATAAATAAAACTTTTTCTCCCATGCTAAGGTATCGATCAGTACATATCACTCTAAAGATTCAGTATAAAGACGATATAAGCAGTGCGCATGAGAAAAGATGACTTTGTGTAATACTAAAATATAAGTAAATAGTATCGACACGACTGTATGCTTGATAGAATAGAATGAATAGAAAAGATTTACTATTTTCTGCTAAAAAGACACGATAGAATCCACAGAAAAAATATTGTATGCTGTATTTGATGGCCATTACAGAATCAACAGCAAAGTTTTATCATGATTTATTTTATGGAAATGAAAAATATTCACATATACAATATTAGGTCAATGTCAGAAAAATATAAACTTTTGTATGAGGCTGACAAACTGGGGAAGCGCGAGGTTTTACCGAGCCCTGTCCCAGTTTGTGCCGAATACAAAAAAGTTTATATTTTCTGACATTGACCTAATATTATTTTTTATTTCACGGACACGATAGAATCCATAAAAAATATTCACAATGCTTTAAATTGACGGACACATTAGAATTAACATTAAAATATTTACCCTGCTTGATGGAAACAATATAATTATCACAAAAAGATTTATTATGCATTCTGTATGGTACTTAGTGTTATAATTATGAAATAGAAATAGCAGAGAAGACATTTACATAGATCTCAGGACGTCTGCATAATCATCAGAAATATACAGTTTTACAAAAAAAGACAAATTTACTATGGTGCTACCCAATAGATACCAAGTATTACCAAAGACGACAATACTGTCATGATAATGGATACTCGAACCGGATCACTGCTGTTGATATCTTACTATGGTGCTACCCAATAGATACCAAGTGTTAACAAAGACGACAATATTGTCATAATAATGGATACACGAACTCGATCACTGCTGTTGGTATCTGTTTGTAATCTGTAAACCTTTGGCATATTCTTATACAACTCTACCTCAATCATACTGTGTGTTACTTCAACAGAGTCGTTGTCATTTTCAATGTTTACAAGGACTGAAAAAACAATCAAAGTAATAAATAATTGATCATAATTGTGTTGTAAAAGTATTTGAAATACTACTGTACTAAAAACTTATTGACTTATAACGTTTAAAATGAAATGCCATTTTGCCATGAATTTTATCATACTCGGTTAATTTTCATAAAATCTGTCAATTTGTTCACTTTAATGCTATACTATTATGTCTTATTTTTCAATGTGTAACGAAATTGGCTGAAAATGATTTAACTGTAACTTTGGTAGACATTGTCAAGTGTTTAGTTTATCATGAAGGCTGGACAATTCAAGCCTTTAACTGTAACTTTAGCAGACATTTCAAGTGTTTAGTTTATCATAAGAGGTGGACAATTCAAGCCTTTAACTGTAACTTTAGCAGACATTGTCAAGTATTTAGTTTATCATAAGGGCTGGACAATTCAAGCCTTTAACTCTAACTTTAGTAGACATTGTCAAGTGTTTAGTTTATCATCAGGGGTGGACAATTCAAGGCTTTAACTGTAACTTTAGTAGACATTGTCAAGAGTTTAGTTTATCATGAAGGCTGGACAATTCAAGCCTTTAACTGTAACTTTAGTAGACATTGTCAAGTGTTTAGTTTATCATACGGGTGGACAATTCAATGCTTTAACTGTAACTTTAGTAGACATTGTCAAGTGTTTAGTTTATCATAAGGGGTGGACAATTCAAGGCTTTAACTGTAACTTTAGCAGACATTGTCAAGTATTTAGTTTATCATAAGGGCTGGACAATTCAAGCCTTTAACTGTAACTTAAGTAGACATTGTCAAGTGTTTAGTTTATCATAAGGGGTGGACAATTCAAGGCTTTAACTGTAACTTAAGTAGACATTGTCAAGTGTTTAGTTTATCATAAGGGGTGGACAATTCAAGGCTTTAACTGTAACTTTAGTAGACATTGTCAAGTATTTAGTTTATCATAAGGGGTGGACAATTCAAGGCTTTAACTGTAACTTTAGCAGACATTGTCAAGTGTTTAGTTTATCATAAGGGGTGGACAATTCAAGCCTTTAACTGTAACTTTAGTAGACATTGTCAAGTGTTAAGTTTATCATAAGGGGTGGACAATTTAATGCTTTAACTGTAACTTTAGTAGACATTGTCAAGTGTTTAGTTTATCATGAAGGCTGGACAATTCAAGCCTTTAAATGTAACTTTAGCAGACATTGTCAAGTATTTAGTTTATCATAAGGACTGGACAACTCAAGCCTTTAACTGTAACTTGAGTAGACTTTGTCAAGTGTTTAGTTTATCATAAGGGTGGACAATTCAAGGCTTTAACTGTAACTTTAGTAGACTTTGTCAAGTGTTTAGTTTATCATGAAGGCTGGACAATTCAAGCCTTTAACTGTAACTTTAGCAGACATTGTTAAGTATTTAGTTTATCATCAGGGGTGGACAATTCAAGGCTTTAACTGTAACTTTAGTAGACATTGTCAAGTGTTTAGTTTATCATCAGGGGTAGACACTTCAAGCCTTTAACTGTAACTTTAGTAGACATTGTCAAGTGTTTAGTTTATCATCAGGACTGAACAATTCAAGCCTTTAACTGTAACTTTAGTAGACATTGTCAAGTGTTAAGTTTATCATACGGGGTGGACAATTTAATGCTTTAACTGTAACTTTAGTAGACATTGTCAAGTGTTTAGTTTATCATGAAGGCTGGACAATTCAAGCCTTTAACTGTAACTTTAGAAGACATTGTCAAGTACTTAGTTTATCATAAGGGGTGGACAATTCAAGTCTTTAACTGTAACTTTAGTAGACATTGTCAAGTGTTTAGTTTATCATCAGGACTGAACAATTCAAGGCTTTAATTATAACTTTAGTAGACATTGTCAAGTGTTTAGTTTATCATAAGGGGTGGACAATTCAAGTCTTTAACTGTAACTTTAGTAGACATTGTCAAGTGTTTAGTTTATCATACGGGCTGGACAATTCAAGTCTTTAACTGTAACTTTAGCAGACATTGTCAAGAGTTTAGTTTATCATGAAGGCTGGACAATTCAAGCCTTTAACTGTAACTTTAGTAGACATTGTCAAGTGTTTAGTTTATCATACGGGTGGACAATTCAATGCTTTAACTGTAACTTTAGTAGACATTGTCAAGTGTTTAGTTTATCATAAGGGGTGGACAATTCAAGGCTTTAACTGTAACTTTAGCAGACATTGTCAAGTATTTAGTTTATCATAAGGGCTGGACAATTCAAGCCTTTAACTGTAACTTAAGTAGACATTGTCAAGTGTTTAGTTTATCATAAGGGGTGGACAATTCAAGGCTTTAACTGTAACTTAAGTAGACATTGTCAAGTGTTTAGTTTATCATAAGGGGTGGACAATTCAAGGCTTTAACTGTAACTTTAGTAGACATTGTCAAGTATTTAGTTTATCATAAGGGGTGGACAATTCAAGGCTTTAACTGTAACTTTAGCAGACATTGTCAAGTGTTTAGTTTATCATAAGGGGTGGACAATTCAAGCCTTTAACTGTAACTTTAGTAGACATTGTCAAGTGTTAAGTTTATCATAAGGGGTGGACAATTTAATGCTTTAACTGTAACTTTAGTAGACATTGTCAAGTGTTTAGTTTATCATGAAGGCTGGACAATTCAAGCCTTTAAATGTAACTTTAGCAGACATTGTCAAGTATTTAGTTTATCATAAGGACTGGACAACTCAAGCCTTTAACTGTAACTTTAGTAGACATTGTCAAGTGTTTAGTTTATCATAAGGGGTGGACAATTCAAGGCTTTAACTGTAACTTTAGTAGACTTTGTCAAGTGTTTAGTTTATCATGAAGGCTGGACAATTCAAGCCTTTAACTGTAACTTTAGCAGACATTGTTAAGTATTTAGTTTATCATCAGGGGTGGACAATTCAAGGCTTTAACTGTAACTTTAGTAGACATTGTCAAGTGTTTAGTTTATCATCAGGGGTAGACACTTCAAGCCTTTAACTGTAACTTTAGTAGACATTGTCAAGTGTTTAGTTTATCATCAGGACTGAACAATTCAAGCCTTTAACTGTAACTTTAGTAGACATTGTCAAGTGTTAAGTTTATCATACGGGGTGGACAATTTAATGCTTTAACTGTAACTTTAGTAGACATTGTCAAGTGTTTAGTTTATCATGAAGGCTGGACAATTCAAGCCTTTAACTGTAACTTTAGAAGACATTGTCAAGTACTTAGTTTATCATAAGGGGTGGACAATTCAAGTCTTTAACTGTAACTTTAGTAGACATTGTCAAGTGTTTAGTTTATCATGAAGGCTGGACAATTCAAGGCTTTAATTATAACTTTAGTAGACATTGTCAAGTGTTTAGTTTATCATAAGGGTGGACAATTCAAGCCTTTAACTGTAACTTTAGTAGACATTGTGAAGTGTTTAGTTTATCATACGGGCTGGACAATTCAAGTCTTTAACTGTAACTTTAGCAGACATTGTCAAGTATTTAGTTTATCATCAGGGCTGGACAATTCAAGCCTTTAACTGTAACTTTAGTAGACATTGTCAAGTGTTAAGTTTATCATAAGGGTGGACAATTTAATGCTTTAACTGTAACTTTAGTAGACATTGTCAAGTGTTTAGTTTATCATGAAGGCTGGACAATTCAAGCCTTTAACTGTAACTTTAGAAGACATTGTCAAGTACTTAGTTTATCATAAGGGTGGACAATTCAAGTCTTTAACTGTAACTTTAGTAGACATTGTCAAGTGTTTAGTTTATCATGAAGGCTGGACAATTCAAGGCTTTAATTATAACTTTAGTAGACATTGTCAAGTGTTTAGTTTATCATAAGGGTGGACAATTCAAGTCTTTAACTGTAACTTTAGTAGACATTGTCAAGTGTTTAGTTTATCATACGGGCTGGACAATTCAAGTCTTTAACTGTAACTTTAGCAGACATTGTCAAGTATTTAGTTTATCATCAGGGCTGGACAATTCAAGCCTTTAACTGTAACTTTAGTAGACATTGTCAAGTGTTAAGTTTATCATAAGGGTGGACAATTTAATGCTTTAACTGTAACTTTAGTAGACATTGTCAAGTGTTTAGTTTATCATGAAGGCTGGACAATTCAAGCCTTTAACTGTAACTTTAGCAGACATTGTCAAGTATTTAGTTTATCATAAGGGGTGGACAATTCAAGGCTTTAACTGTAACTTTAGTAGACATTGTCAAGTGTTTAGTTTATCATACGGGGTGGACAATTCAAGGCTTTAACTGTAATTTTAATAGACATTGTCAAGTGTTTAGTTTATCATAAGGGGTGGACAATTCAAGCCTTTAACTGTAACTTTAGTAGACATTGTCAAGTGTTAAGTTTATCATAAGGGATGGACAATTTAATGCTTTAACTGTAACTTTAGTAGACATTGTCAAGTGTTTAGTTTATCATAAGGGGTGGACAATTCAAACCTTTAACTGTAACTTTAGTAGACATTGTCAAGTGTTTAGTTTATCATGAAGGCTGGACAATTCAAGTCTTTAACTGTAACTTTAGCAGACATTGTCAAGTGTTTAGTTTATCATAAGGGGTGGACAATTCAAGTCTTTAACTGTAACTTTAGTAGACATTGTCAAGTGTTTAGTTTATCATACGGGGTGGACAATTCAAGGCTTTAATTATAACTTTAGTAGACATTGTCAAGTGTTTAGTTTATCATAAGGGGTGGACAATTCAAGCCTTTAACTGTAACTTTAGTAGACATTGTCAAGTGTTTAGTTTATCATAAGGGGTGGACAATTCAAGCCTGGTAGACATTGTCAAGTGTTTTGTTTATCATAAGGGTTAAACTGGACAATTCAAGCCAAAACCAACTTTTGTCGATAATAAATCCACGTGCATAACCTTTTGGATACTGATTCATCTTGATTACAAATATCATTCAAGGCCAAATTTTACGAAAAGTAAGATTTGTAGGAATGCCTCAAGGTTCTTTTTCAGACAGCAATATATATAACACTTAATGACATTTCAGTTCTGTAGATACACGTAAAAATCGTTGAGAAATCTTTCAAGAATACAACGTGGACTTTCATGCTCAAATGTATATATGTCTATGCTTTTTTAGTCAACAGAAATGGGAGTTCAAACGGAAGTCTTTCCTCAATTTACACTGGTTTGCATACCCTTTTAGATGCTGATGCACGATCTGAGTAAAACAAATACACGGGAACATGGTCATGTCTCTTTTATGAAATGATTTTTGATTCATCAAACAAAAAGTAATAAATAATAAACGATACATTTACATCTATTAACGCATTTTTTTTTCGGAACTGTTTTAGTTATTTCATAAAAAACAAATCTTGTTTTTTTATAATTTTGATTTTACTTCAGCATAATTTTGTAAATTCTCTTAACATTAAGAGCACTTGTTAAATCCATGATAGTGCGTCTTTGTATCACATTGTATGATGTGACAATAGCATAATGGTTACAATTATGGAAGAAGAATCGGAAACAGGTTTCATAGTCTCATCATATAACTTGTTTGTAATCGGCATATTTCAAACAGTCCAGCAAGTATCTAAAATCGTCAGACTTTCGGAAGAAAGAACCCTTTTGCCTGAATTATTGAGTGACAATAGATTTTCGGAAGAAAGAACTTTTTTGCCTGAATTATTGAGTGACGTCAGACTTTCGGAAGAAAGAACCTGAATTATTGAGTATATCACGCCCTTGCTGTAGAAAGATTTTAGAAATTTCTTGACTTAATGCACATATCATTTCTCAGTGTTTTTATTCTATTAACGACATTGCAATAAAACGTAATATGAGAAAATATTATCTTTTTACGAAAGACATTATGTTTACAGATAAGATGTCGATACCGACTGTAATTTTTTTTGAAAGTATTCAAAAGTCTATGGTATCTGTAAACCTGTTTTTTCCTGTGTAGAGCCTCTTTGCCTGGAGCTTCAGATACTTCATGAAAATGTTAATATATTTTCCTGTGTAGAGGTTACTTGCCTGGAGCTTCTAATACTTCATGGAAATATTAATATATTTTCCTGTGTAGAGGCTACTTGCCTGGAGTTTCAGATACTTCATGGAAATGTTAACATATTTTTCCGTGTAGATTCTACTTGCCTGGAGCTTCAGATACTTCATGGAAATGTTAATATATTTTCCCGTTTAGAGTCTACTTGCCTGGAGCTTCAGATACTTCATGAAATTGTTAATATATTTTCCCGTTTAGAATCTACTTGCCTGGAGCTTCAGATACGTCATGGAAATGTTAATATATTTTCCTGTGTAGAGATTACTTGCCTGGAGCTTCTAATACTTCATGGAAATATAAATATATTTTCCTGTGTAGAGGCTACTTGCCTGGAGCTTCAGATACTTCATGGAAATGTTAATATATTTTCATGTGTAGAGGTTACTTGCCTGGAGCTTCTAATACTTCATGGAAATGTTAATATATTTTCCTGTGTAGAGCCTACTTGCCTGGAGCTTCAGATATTTCATGGAAACGTTAACATATTTTTCCGTGTAGAGTCTACTTGCCTGGAGCTTCAGATACTTCATGGAAATGTTAATATATTTTCCAGTTTAGAGTCTACTTGCCTGGAGCTTCAGATACTTCATGGGCACTTTTATTGTCCAATGAAAACATTAACTTACTAATATTGCACGACATGATAAGCTTGCTCTTATTTAAAATAACATTATACCTGTCCCATCCTTATATACATTTACTGGGAACTTCTTTGTCAGATTTCCATCGGAGATTTTATTTGAAATAAATATTAAAATCTAGAAAACAAACATAAAAGAAAGCATACAAACATTATAGTAAACTGTTGTCATTTGCAATATAAATCAATTACAACAACTAAAATTAAACAGGTCTGGAATGTTTTTCTTGTGTTGTTTTAAGTTTGTTCTCCTTATACGATCTGTGTTTGTTTCCTGAAGATATTCTTTCAACCCATGGCTATTCTTCACCATTTCACAATTGTTAACAGTGTCTGTTAAGTCTAGGAATTTATCTTATCTTATTCATTCGTATAATGCAGATAACTTTTATCTACTAGTATATTTTTGGCATTTTCATGTTTCATCACTGAAATGCGAAATGTTCAAGAAAATGGCCAGATGCGGCCAATTTCGCGATTTCGCGTTTTCGCCTTTGAAAATCCCAAAACGAGACAGTGGTCGCATGCGACTGCCATATAATACTGTAGTGACGGTGTCCTTGAAATACTCCAACTTGGCGAAACTACGACATATCAACGTACTTGGCGTGCTTTTAATGCATAGAACTTACAATTCGATAGTATTGTTTGTTAGTTGAGTTTTGTGTATAATTACATGTGTGTTTATAATTACATGTGTGTGTATTGCCTTTTTCTTCGGTAAATTTCGACTGTTTTGAGTCTATATGTGTAACTCTATGTGAAAGTTATTGTTAAAGATCGACTTAAGACTGTGTTTATCTCCACGCGAGGAAACACAATAATCATAAACTTAATGCTTAAAGAAAACATTGTTTTCCTTATGATGTCGTTTGGTTGCTGCCTTATTGACGTATACAAATGTCCATTTGTACCATTGTATGTCGTTTGGTTGCTGTCTAATTGACGTAAACAATTGTCTATTTGTACCTTGTATGTCGTTTGGTTGCTGCCTTATTGACGTATACAAATGTCCATTTGTACCTTTGTATGTCGTTTGGTTGCTGTCTTATTGACGTATACAATTGTCTATTTGTACCTTTGTATGTCGTTTGGTTGCTGCCTTATTGACGTATACAATTGTCCATTTGTACCTTTGTATTTCGTTTGGTTGCTGTCTTAATTACTATACTACAAAACTCACTATACGCATAATCAATACCTGGTGTTTATCCCCACGAGAGAATACAAAATAATCATCAGCTGCATACACCTCTGTCTGTTGGTCTGAGGAAAAATCCAAATCAGATCTTCTTCTAAAGAGTGACAGTTGCGAAATAAACTGTAACCAACAAAAAAAGAAAAGTTCCATTTGAAACACAGAGTAAAAGGGACAAAAGATCATGTAGAGGTAAAATCTTACACAGAAGTCACCAGTAAAATCACTTATAACAGACACATTGGAGTGCCTTATCTTTCCATACTGATGACTTAATGAGGCACATTGGAGTGGCTTTCGTGTCTTTACATCACTGGTGAATTAAGTAGACACATTGACTTAATGAGAAACATTGGAGTGGGCTTCGTAACTTTACATTACTAATGACTTAATGAGACACATTGGAATGGCATTCGTATCTTTACATTACTGATGACTTAATGAGACACATTAGAGTGGCCTTTCGCATCTTTAGCTCACCGGGCCAGAAGTCCCCATGTGCGCTTATGCCATCACCTGGCGTCCGTCGTCGTCGTCCGTCGTCTGTCGTTGTCGTCGTCGTCGTAAACTTTTCAAGAATCATCTCCTCTGAAACTACTGGGTAAAACGGACAAAAGATCATGTAGAGGTAAAATTTTACACAGAAGTCATCAGTAAAATCTCTTATAACAGACACATTGGAGTGACTTATCTTTCCATACTGATGACTTAATGAGACACATTTGAGTGGTTTTCGTATCTTTACATTACTGGTGACCTAATGAGACACATTAGAGTGGTTTTCGTATTTTAACATTGATGATGACTTAAAGAGACACATTGGGTGACTTTCGAGTCTTTACATCACTGGTGAATTAAGTAGACACATTGACTTAATGAGAAACATTGGAGTGGGCTTCGTAACTTTACATTACTAATGACTTAATGAGACACATTGGAGTGGCTTTCGTATCTTTACATTACTGATGACTTAATGAGACACATTGGAGTGGTTTTCGTATCTTTACATTGCTGATGACTTAACGAGACACATTGGAATGGCATTCGTATCTTAACATTACTGATGACTTAATGAGACACATTGGAGTGGCCTTCGCATCTTTAGCTCATCGGGCCCGAAGTGCCCCATGTGAGCTTATGACATCACCTGGTTTCCTTTGTTGTCGTCCGTCGTCTGTCGTCGTCGTCGTCGTCGTAAACTATTTCAAGAGTCATCTCCGGGACAAAAGATTATGTAGAGGTAATATCTTACACAGAAGTCATCAGCAAAATCACTTATAACAGACACATTGGAGTGACTTATCTTTCCATACTGATGACTTAATGAGACACATTTGAGTGGCTTTCGTATCTTTACATTACTGATGACCTAATGAGACACATTGGAGTGGTTTTCGTATTTTAACATTAATGATGACTTAATGAGACACATTGGAGTCGCTTTCGAGTCTTTACATCACTGGTGACTTAAGTAGATACATTGACTTAATGAGACACATTGGAGTTGCCTTCGCATCTTTAGCTCACCGGGCCCGAAAAGTCCCATGTGAGCTTATGCTATCACCTGGCGTCCGTCGTCGTCCGTCGTCTGTCGTCGTAAAATTTTTCAAGAATCATCTCCTCTGAAACTACTGGACCAAATACCTTCAAACTTTAACTGTATCTTGTTTATAAATTGTATCCGAAGTTTCGATCCATCAACAAACATGGCCGCCGTGGCTAAAAATAGAACATAGGGGTCAAATGCATTTTTTGGCTTATATCTCAAAAACTAAAGCATTTAGAGCAAATCTGACTAAAGTAAAAAGTTCAATAGGTCAAGATCTGTCAGTCCTGAAATTTTCAGACGAATCGAACAACCCATTGTTTGGTTGCTGCCACTAAATTGGTAATTTTAAGGAATTTTGCAGTTTTTGGTTATTATCTTGAATATTATTAAACAACAAAAATGTTCAGCAAAGTAAGATCTACAAAAAAGTTAATATGACCAATATGGGCCTAATACTTCTAAACTTTAACTGAATGTTCCCTAGGGTAACTGGTTTATAAATTGTATCCGAAGTTTTGATCCATTAACAAACATTACCGCCATGGCTAAAAATAGAACATAGGGGTCAAATGCAGTTTTTGGCTTTTATCTCAAAAACTACAGCAGTTAGAGCAAAAGTGATCGGAGTTAAAGTGATAAATGGGTTATGATCTATCTGTTATGAAATTGTCAGACAAGTTCGACAATCCATTGTTGAGTTACTGTTGGAAATAGTTTATTTTTATTAAATTTTACTGTTTTGGTTATTTTCTTTAATATCATCACAGATCGAGAGAAAGTATAAATGGCAATAAATGTTCAGCTAAGTAAGATTTACAAATAAGTCAACATAATCAAAATAGTCAATTGACCCCTTGAGGAGATATTGCCCATAATTTTTTTTTAAATTTTTTTGTTAAAGTCTAATTACTTTTTCAAAAATCTTCTTCTCTGAAACTACTTGGCCAAATACTTAAAAACTTTTATTAAATGTTCCTTAGGGTATCTAGTTTATAGATTGTATTCAGGGATTTGATCCATTCAAAAACATGGCGAAAGTTTCTAAAAATAGAACATAGGGTCAAATGAAGTTTTTGGCTTTCATCTCAAAAACTAAAGCAGTAAGAACAAAACTGACATAGGAAAAAGTGTTAAACAGGTTTAGATCTACCTGTCAAGTAATCTTCAGACCAATAGGACAACTTATTGTTGGGTTACTGTCCAGAAATAGATAATATGTAGGAAATTTTACAGTTTTGGGTTATGTATTATCTTTAATATTATTATAGAAAGAGAGAAAGTGTAAATGACAAAATTGTTCAGCAAAGAAAGATCTACAAATAAGTCAAATGCCTGAAACTGAAATTACAGGTGAGCGATATCAGGCTTTCATGAGCCTCTTATCACATTACTGGTGACTTAATGAGACTCATTGGAGTGGCTTGAGTATCTTTACATTACTAATGACTTAATGAGACACATTGGAGTGGGTTTCGTATCTTTACATTACTGATGACTTAATGAGACACATTGGAGTGGTTTTCGTATTTTAATATTAATGATGACTTAAGGATACACATTTGAGTGACTTTCGTAGCTTTACATAATTGATGACTTAATGAAACATATTGGAGTGGCCTTCGTATTTTTACATTCCTGATGATTTAAATAGACATATTGGAGAGGCCTTCGTATCTTTACATTACTGATGACGTAATGAGACATATTGGAGAGACCTTTGTATCTTTAAATTACTGATGCCTTAATGATACACATTGGAGTGGCCTTTATATCTTTACATTACTGATGACTTAATGAAACACATTGGATTGACCATCGTATCTTTACATTACTGATGCCTTAATGCTACACATTGAAGTGGCCTTCTCATCGACTGAATTCATTGTACATTACTATGTGTACCATCCTATTGTACATTCATATGTGTACCTTACTATTGTATATTCCTATGTGTACCTTCCTATTTTACATTCTCGTGTGTACAATATTATTGTATATTCCTATGTGTATCATCCTATTGTACATTTCTAAGTGGACGTTCCCATTGTAAATTCCTATGTGTACCATCCTATTGTTCATTCATATGTGTTCCTGACTATTGTACATTCCTATGTGTAACTTCCTTTTATACGTGGTCATGTGCATATCCCAAGTTATTAGCCTTATCAGTGGTTATCTATTGTTATTTCATAATGTTTTTGCCATTTTGGGGAATCTGATGGTCTCTGTTTGATTTATGCATATTTTTTTCAAGACTCGATAAGACGTACATGAGGTAGAGCTGGACGAGTTGTACAAATAACATTCTATCGTTTATTACTGTATGTTGATTTCTATACTGGTATATAGATTTAAGTTGTGGGTTGATTTCTCATTGATGTATAACCTATATCTCCTTATTGATTAACATATGTACCTTATATAACCGTGACTTTTGGTTGTAATGTGGCCATAAAGCTTCTCGGTTTTCTGGATCGTTTCCACCATTGAAAACTTGCTCTGTGCCATAATAAATTATAGGAATACCCTAAGAACAGATTTGAACTAAAGATAAATAAAACTAAAGTAAACATATGAATTGAAGGTTTTCTATTAGTTGAATATGTCTTCTCGCTGAGACTATACGAGTACAGAGATAACTTCGATTTTCCCATTGTAAACTTTCCATCTTAAATGTAGGAAAATTCAAGCTGCACCTCTATATGGCGCATAAATCTCGTTCATACATTATTGCTGGGCTTGCGTTCCCGATCACGATTTTCATGTTTTATTTCTAAGAGGCTTTTGAACCAAGGGCTTTTAATTTTTACGTTTTATTCACCCGAACATTTCACGAGAACCATAACGGGTTCTTCAGAAGAAAATTGACTGTATACGTTAAATGTTTATATATTTATGAAGCTGTAACATATGTCCGTTGTTAACTTTAACATCCTACCCCTGTTGTACATTCTATATGTGTACTATACATTTATCTGCTAATATGGTATTAACTATACTATAAATCTTAAAGAGGTGTGTCATGGTAAATCGTTCTTACCTGTGATAATAAGACATATGCCAAGTTATTCATTAACAACGTTATATTTGGTGATATACTGAGAAATCTTTGAAAGTCATGGTTATCTAAAAAATTTCCAAGAACTGTTATATCTTCGAATTTCATTCTCTGAAAATACAAGAAAAAGTCACATTTTAAACAATATGCAAATGAAACAGCAACCCAACGACAAAAATAAACAAGATTCATCTAATGGTCAACTTGCAGTCTTCAACAATAAACAGGAATGTCTTTACACTATGACAAGCTCTAATTTTACATAATTTATTTATCATTTATAATAAATATTTACAATAGATCTTAAACATTGACTTTGGGGTTTACATGACGAAGTACGTTTTCAAAAAAACATGTGGCACACGCACGGAAATCGGTATATAATGTTTGTATCAGTACAACTAGGCGGCGCACGCACGAACAAGGCGACGCACGCACGGACATCGATATCTAAAGTTTGATTTTATCAGTACCACCAGGTGGCGCACGCAAGGAAATCGGTATTTAATGTTTTCATTAGTAACAATAAGCGACGCACGCACAGAAATCGGTATTTAATGTTTTCATCAGTACCACTAGGCGGCGCACGAACAGAAATCGGTATCTAATGTTTTGATCAGTACCACTAGGCGGCGCACGCACGGAAATCGGTATCTAATGTTTTCATTAGTACCACTAGGCGGCGAACGCACGGAAATCGGTATCTAATGTTTTCATCAGTACCACTAGGCGGCGCACGCACGGAAATCGGTATCTAATGTTTTCATCAGTACCACTAGGCGGTTCCTGTCTATCACCGAGAATACCATTCACCATGTAGCCTCAGTGGCGTAATTAAAATTATACGTTTCAAGGCAGATTTTTTCAGTTATTAAAATACCATTGCACTAAATCTGAGGTTGAAGCTCGCAGTCTTACGAAAAGTTTGAACAAGGTTAGACAATTAGTATAAAATAAGAAGATGGCATGATTGCCAATGATAAAACTATCCAACATAGTCCAAATGAAACAGATTTAAGCAACTCTGTAAAGGTCACTGTAGGCCTTCAACAATGAAAAAAAGCTATACCGTATAGTCAACTATAAAGGCCCGACATTACAAAATGCGAAACATTCAAACGAAAAACCATGACCCTGATTTCCAAACCATGTGCCGTCTTTTATTTCATTGATCTAAATAGTGGTAGTGGGAATGTGCATTTTTTTTTTCATTGTGTGTTTTTTCTTTACGACAAATGATATAGATAGGCAATAGGTTTGTGTGCACGTAAAACTGGTTTTACCCCACCATGCACATTTTTGACAATTTGTGGCTGTATTAGTTCAGGTTATCTGATCAGGGTTTTTTTCTTTGTGTATACGGAGTAGTCGGATGTAAGTGGTAGATGTGGTCTGTAGTACTGTGCAATGACGTTCTGGGTAGTTATACCGCTTGGTCTAATGTAGTCTGTAGAGTTTTGTGTCTTTGTGTATACGGAGGAGTCGGATGTAAGTGGTAGATGTGGTCTGTAGTACTGTGTAATGACGTTCTGGGTAGGTATACCGCTTGGTCTAATGTAGTCTTTAGAGTTTTGTGTCTTTGTGTATACGGAGGGGTCTGATGTAAGTGGTAGATGTGGTCTGTAGTACTGTGTAATGACGTTCTGGGTAGTTATACCTCTTGGTCTAATGTAGTCTGTAGAGTTTTCATTGACTGGTTCTCTGTAAACACTCTTTTCATCGTATAGTAAAGAGGGAAGTTGAGAACAGCATTTAACGGGCCTTGGTACTCAGCTGTGTACGTTATATTATCACTGCTTGCCTCCCCCAGGCAGAAAGCGCCTGCAGCGACCTGGAATTCTGACCAGAAGTCTTTTGCCACCTAAAATTAAAACAAACAGTAACAGTCAACACTGATAGCTAGCTAAAATCTGATTATAAGTGTGCTTCACTCTTTCTCCATCGGTAGATTGCGTTAGTTCTGATTGAGTAAAAGGAACTGGACATTTGCACAAATGCTTAATCTCTTTTTTTCATTGTATTATCTCTAAGTCCCGTAAAAAAAGAAAAAAAAAGCAAGAAGGTATAGTGGGGGCATTATTGTTACTATTAAAAAGTCATACTTTAAAGGCATTACATATTTAAAAGAAGCAACAACCTCGCCAAATAGACTATGGCTTAAGTTAAATAAGAACTTTTTGGATTTGTACATGATATTTATCTGTGCTCTCTTTATATACCCCTTTTCATCATCTCACTATGATAATGACTTAGATTTTTTAGAAAATGAGATATCTTCTTTCTCCATGAATGGACAGATTGTATTGATTGGGGATCTAAATGCTCGAACTGGCCAAAGAGCTGACTATATTGTAAATGATTCTGATCACATCAATAATTTTGATGGTTTTGATTTACTCCCTGAAAATTATATTACTGATTCAGAAATTAAAAGAAACAATCAAGATACTTCTGTCAATACAGTTGGTACAAAGTTATTAGACTTGTGTTTGTCTTCAAGGCTGCGTTTACTCAATGGTCGATTTTTAGGCGACTCATTGGGATATTATACATATATGTCAAGCAGTGGATTTAGTACCGTTGATTATGCTGTTGTTAGCGAGAGTCTCCTGTCCTCAGTCAAATATTTTAAAACAAACGATTTTACTCACCTATCAGATCATGTTCAAATAACTTTATATATGAAGTGCTCTATAAATATAGATAAAGAAATTGGCCTTGAGGAAAAGGATGGCACTGGATTAAATCATATAAATGGACAGAAAATTCTAAACTTAAACTTATTGATGCTTTATTGACCGAAAATGTAAAGAATGAGATAATAGAGTTTGAAATGGTTAATTATGAGGAAAATCAGGTTGGTGTTGATGAGGCTACAGAAAAATTGACAAAATTTTAGATAATATTTCAAGCCTTTCTTGTAAAGCAACTCCAAAAACTAAGAGGAGGAAGAAGAAAAGAAATTTAAACAAGTTTGGTCAGACAATGTTATATATGAAACCAAGCATCAAATAAATAAAATAGGAAACAAAATAAGGAATAATCCAAATAATAATAGTTTAAAGCAAAAGTTTTTGAGTTAAAAAAACATGAAGAAAATGGTTAAACAGAAAAGTATGAATATAAACAAAACTTTATAATTGTTTAAGCGAATATATCAATCAAAATCCAATGGAATATTGGAACATTTTAAAATCACTTAAGAATAAAACAGAAAAAGATGAAATACCAGAGGTATTAAAAGATGAAGAAGTTTTAATAAAACATTTTCAAGATCAAGGTAAACCTTCATCTATAAATAATGCTTTTATGATAGACATTGAATCACAATTAAAGCTATTAGAAAATAATATAGAATTCAAAGCTGAAACAGATGCTCCAATATCTTGTTCAGAAGTAAAAAAGGTAATCAGTGGACTTAAACTTCAAAAGTCTGCTGGACCAGATAGAATTATAAATGAAATAATTAAAACCTCAAATCAAGTGATAATTAAGTCAATTGTTAAAATATTTAATTTAATTCTAAAAAAGGGTATATACCCAAAATCATGGAAGGACTCGTATATAATCGCACTTCATAAGAAGGGAGACAAATCTGATCCCAATACTTACAGAGGTATATCTTTAATCAGTAATCTACCTAAAATATTCAATGCTGTACTCAATAATAGACTAATCACAGTTGTGGATAAACAGCTGAATAACTGTCAATTTGGCTTCAGAGAAACCACAGAACTGCTGACAGTATTTTCATATTAAAATCTTTAATTAATAAATATATACACAAAATAACAAAAATTTATGCATGCTTCATTGATATAGAAAGGCATTTGACTCTGTATGGAGGACAGCTCTTCTATATAAATTATGCAAAATGGGAGTAGGAAAGTCTTTTTACAGAGTAATAAAACAACAATATTTAAATACAAAATCCTCTTTAAAGTATAAAGATCACATTTCTGATTATTTTGACATTACTAGAGGTGTGAAACAAGGGGACTCATTAAGTCCTACTTTGTTCAATATTTTTATAAATGATATCACTAAAGGCTTGGAAGATGACAACTCAAGTCCATTGGAGCTTATAAATAGTAAACTAGGCTCCCTCCTGTTTGCTGATGATCTGCTTTTACTCTCAGAATCTAAGGAGGGTCTCCAAAATAGTCTAAATAAAGTTTCCATGTTTTGTGAAAACTGGCAGCTTTCTCTAAACATAAATAAAACAAAAAGTATGGTCTTTTCAACAACAAAGCAAAAGCCTGAAACATCTATACTTGTATATAAAAACAAAAAAATAGAGAATGTTTTAGAATATCCTTACTTAGGTCTGCTGATTAAATCAAATGGTAATCTCAGTCATAGTACAGCTGAATTAACAAAAAAGGCAAAAAAGGTTTTGTTTTCTATTAAAACATATACTAATTCTCTTGGCAGCCTTCCTATCAGAGTGTCAAATAACTTATTTGACACCTTAGTGAGACCTATATTGACTTACAATTCTGAAATAACATATTTAGACTCATATATAACATATTTCAAAGCTAAAAAGAGCTTTGGTTTCTGGAAAAATGTGGACCCATTTAATTTTATTGACAAGACTCAATAGAAAACTTGCATCTTGGTTATTGCAAGTTTATCCTTGGCACTAACAAGAGCGCCTCAGATTTTGGTACAAGGAATGAATTGGGAAGACTGCCTATTGAATGTCATATAAAAACCCAAACTATTATGTATTTAGCAAGGCTTTTCACCTCAAATTTGAATCCCTTATTACATGAATCTTTTCAATTAACTAAAACTTTGGATTCTAGTGGGTCCTATTCATGGTTCACTTTGCAAAAGATATTCTTTCTGAATCTAACATTGATATAGATAGACTAAAACCTGTGATAATTTAAAACAATTAAAAAATATTAAAAACTATATTAAACCCCAAATAAACTCATACTACAACAACCTGTTGATGGATAAGTTGAGATCTATTGATGATAAAAGTAAATTAAATTTTTATAAAGGACTTGATCCAAATCTATTGATAAAACCTTACCTCTCTAACTCAAACTTTGAATATAGAAAATTAATTACAAAACTTAGAATCAGTGATCATTCATTATTAATTGAAAAGGAAGGCATTTTAAAATTCCTCATGAGAGAGACTTTGCAAAAATGCAAAGTACTAGATGATGAGAAACATTTCTTAATAAATTGTTCTCATAATTCAAATATTAGATTAGCATATTTTAATTGCATTAGCATAGAAAATAATTCATTTGCTAATCTCACTGACAATGACAAAGTTATATATATACTTAACCCATCAACACCAACACAAGTGAATAAACTAGGATCCTTTATAAAAAAGTCAATGGAACTGAGGACAGGGGACCCTTTAATATTTACCTGAATTTGTATATATATATATTGAGTTACTTAGTTATTGTCTTCATTTGTTTTTGTTGTTGTTATATGTCACAAACTGTAAAGTTTATATGGCAATAAAACTTTGAATTTGAAATTTGAATTTGAATTGTTCGTTTATTTTTTTAACATTTGAAATTTTGTCATTTCCTACAAGACAAGATAATTTTATGAAATTTAATAAGAATTGGATTTTTAAGAGCCTCAATTGTAAATAAGAAAAAACATCCGTAAGATACCAAGGGAAAAAGACTGACAACGCCATGTAAAAAAAAAGGGAACAAGACTGACAACGCCATGTAAAAAAAAAAGTGAACAAGACTGACAACGCCATGACAAAAAATAAAGGGAACAAGACTGATAACGCCATGACAAAAAAAAAAAGAACAAGACTGACTACGCCATGGCAAAAAAAGGGAACAAGACTGACAACGCCATGGTAAAAAGGTAATAAGAAACAAGACTGACAACGCCATGACAAAAAAAGAGAACAAGACTGACAACGCCATGGTTAAAAAAGGGAACAAGACTGACAACGCCATGGCAAAAAAAAAAGGAACAAGACTAACAACGCCATAGAAAAAAGGGAAGAAGACTGACTACGCCATGGCAAAAAAGGGAACAAGACTGACAAAGCAATGGTAAAAAAGGGAACAAGACTGACAACGCCATGGCAAAAAAGGGAACAAGACTGACAACGCCATGGCAAAAAATGGAATAAGACTGACAACACCATGGCAAAAAGGGAATAAGACTGACAACGCCATGGGAAAAAAGGGAACAAGACTGACAACGCCATGGCAAAAAAAGGGAACAAGACTGACAACGCCATGGTAAAAAGGTAATAAGAAACAAGACTGACAACGCCATGACAAAAAAAGAGAACAAGACTGACAACGCCATGGTAAAAAAAGGGAACAAGACTGACAACGCCATGGCAAAAAAAAGGAACAAGACTGACAACGCCATAGAAAAAAGGGAAGAAAACTGACTATGCCATGGCAAAAAAGGGAACAAGACTGACAACGCCATAGAAAAAAGGGAACAAGACTGACAAAGCAATGGTAAAAAAGGGAACAAGACTGACAACGCCATGGCAAAAAAGGGAACAAGACTGACAACGCCATGGCAAAAAAAGGGAATAAGACTGACAACGCCATGGGAAAAAAAGGGAACAAGACTGACAACGCCATGGCAAAAAAAGGGATCAAGACTGACAACGCCATGGCAAAAAAAGGAACAAGACTGACAACGCCATGGTAAAAAAAAAGGCAACAAGAAAGATTGACAACGCCATGGTAAAAAAAATGAAAAGACAAACAAGTTTACAAAACATTACGCTTACAAAACTACATAGAAAACTAAAGACTGATCAACACGAACCCCATCAAAAACTGATGGTGATATCGGGTGCTTTTGAAGGGTAGGCTGACCCCCTCTACTTATGGCAACAATCGTGTCTTTCCCGCTAACTTTCTATTTTCCGTTATTCAATTATCTTTGCAATAACTTATCGGTACCTTGTTATGATGATTTAAATGCACGTTTATCATTAAAGTTTTAACGAGAAAAGGTTACATGTATCATTTCACAGCTGCTGAATACTATTTTAAGGTTCTGCACCCATTTGTCAAGACTTCCTAAGAGTAAGATTCAGATTCAGTCCGGTTTAAAGACCTAACATAAGCATAACCAATAGTTTAAAAAATAATAATGGAGTAATAAAACCAAAATCTCAGATTATTTAGAGCTCTTTATATGAAACCTTATGAAAATGGAACAAGACTAATATGGAATACCTCTATATCCGGTAAACATTTTGAAGTACTTTCGATTTTCGTGTGTTTAGTTTAATTGCTCGCTCGTGGACGTAAAATAATGATGATGTCCTATGCTTCTAGCCAGTCGTGTGTCATAAATACATTTGGTTTCTGCTTGCGGTCTATGAAGGTAGTTGGTTAATTAAATCTCGTGCATATTTACATTTGTGCTTGCCTTTTCAGTCAGGCTCATCGAGGTATTTTGTAGGGTACATTTTCTGTGACTGTGCCTAATTCAACCTTATGTCTGTGTGCCTACCTGTTTGACTGTGCCTATATAAAGATTTTGTCTGCGAGTCTACATGTTTGACTGTGCCTGAATCAACCCTACCTCTGTGACTGTGTCTATTCTGTAACCATCGATTCCATATTTCTTTGTTAAGTCGCTTATCCAATTAAGCAAAATAGATCTGACATACTGGTCTGACTGATTTAGGTCAGGAAGCTTGGCAAGACGACATAATTCAACCTACAATTTTAAACGTAGTCTATCGATATTCAGTTAATATCTAACACGTGGAGAAATAAAACGGACAAAAATGAGAGTGAAAACAATCGGAAAAGCTGCAGTTTGCATTCTACACCTCGTTCTAATGTGTAGTTATTACTTCTTTTGACTCTGATACTCCTCCTCTCTCTCATGTGTAGCTTTTACGTCTCCTGACTTCAAATCTCATGTCGCTGATACTGTTCCTCCCTATGACTCGCAGGTACTAAATCTCGTGTCTCTCATACTGCTCTTCCCTCTCACGTGTAGCTTTTAAATCTCACGTCTCTCATACTGTTCCTCCCTCTTACTTGTAGATATTAAATCTCATGTATCTGATACTGTTCCTCTCTCTCACGTATAGCTGTTAAATCTCATGTCTCTGATACTGTTCCCCCTTCTCATGTGTACTATTAAATCTCATGTCTCTGATTCTGTTCCTTCCTCTCGTGTAGATAATAAATATCATGTATCTGATACTATTTTTCCTCCTCACGTGTAGCTATTAAATCTCATGTCTCTGATACTGTTCCTCCCTCTTACGTGTAGCTATTAAATATCATGTCTCTGATACTATCCTTTTCTCTCACAGGTAGCGTCTCTAATACTGTTCTCCCTCTCATGTGTAGCTTTTAAATCTCCTGTTTCTGATACTGTGCCTCCCTCTCACGAGTAGCTATTAAATCTCATGTCTCCCATACTGCTCTTCCCTCTCACGTGTAGCTTTTAAATCTCACGTCTCTCATACTGTTCCTCCCTCTTACTTGTAGATATTAAATCTCATGTATCTGATACTGTTCCTCTCTCTCACGTATAGCTATTAAATCTCATGTCTCTGATACTGTTCCCCTTTCTCATGTGTAGCTATTAAATCTCATGTCTCTGATTCTGTTCCTTCCTCTCATATGTAGATAATAAATCTCATGTATCTGATACTGTTCCTCTCTCTCACGTATAGCTATTAAATCTCATGTCTCTGATACTGTTCCCCTTTCTCATGTGTAGCTATTAAATCTCATGTCTCTGATTCTGTTCCTTCCTCTCATATGTAGATAATAAATCTCATGTATCTGATACTATTTCTCCCCATCACGTGTAGCTATTAAATCTCATGTCTCTCATACTGTTTCTCCCTCTTACTTGTCGCCATTAAATCTCATGTCTGATACTGTTCCTCCATCGCACGTGTAGCTATTAAATCTCATGTCTCTGATACTGTTCCTTTCTCTTACGTGTAGCTATTAAATATCATGTATATCATACTATTCTTTTCTCTCACGGGTAGCGTCTCTTATACTGTTCACCCTCTCATGTGTATCTATTAAATTTCCTGTTTCTGATACTGTGCCTCCCTCTCACGTGTAGCTATTAAATCTCATGTCTATCATACTGCCCTTTTCTGTCACGTGTAGCTTTTAAATCTTATGTCTCTCATACGTATACAGTTCCCCCTCTCACGTGTAGCTATTTAATTTCATGTCTCATATACTGTTCCCCTTAATTTTTAATATCGTCATTCCTTCCTTACCTCAGTTTGATTTTTCCAGTTCATTATTTCACAGAGACTGTGATAATCCTCAGATTTATTAAATGGATTAAACCCTGTAAAATTGACAAGCTGTTGTTTGTCACAATCAATATTCCAACAACAACCACCTGTATATCCCATGTGGTTAGCCACCCTGAAATCAAATGGGTAAGTGATCATTATCTAGTTGGTTAGCCACCCTGAAATCAAATGTGTAAGAGATCATTATCTAGTTGGTTAGCCACCCTGAAATCAGATGTGTAAGTGATCATTATCTATTTGGTTAGCCACCCTGATATCAGATGTGTAAGAGATCATTATCTAGTTGGTTAGCCACCCTGAAATCAGATGTGTAAGTGATCATTATCTAGGTTGTTGAATGAATGAATGAATCTTTATTGCAAAAGCATAGACATGCTATGGCAAAATTAACAACATATATTACATAATATAAAACATGGATAGACAGCAGAGAACAATAGTATAATACAATGACATATAAAGTTATGAGACTATATTAGATCGAATATTCCATGCAGCTTTTACATAATTACATAATTTGATAGTAAGAGACTTACTAGACGCTTGTAGTATATACAATAGTTTGTGATTATTAAGCCAAGAACATTAATACTTTGGTGAAAATTTGTGTTCGAACAGATCTATAAGCTAGACAAACAAGAACAAAATGGTATTCATCTTCAATAACACACATTTTACAGCATTCACATAAACGATTTTCTCTCGGAATATTATTATAACGACCAACTTCAATATTTAATTTTAATGTTCCACTACGTAACTTTGTTAACAGACAAACATTATTGCTAAAAGAAAGATATTTTTCAATACAAAAAGTTGCTCTAAATCTACAATAAAAAGACAGTTTACTACATTCTTGAACAGTTGTTGACCAATTCTGCAAGTATTGATCTTTTTAGCCATCCTGAAATCAGATCTGTAAGTGATCATTATCTAGCTGGTTAGCCACCCTGATATCAAATGTGTAAGTGATCATTATCTAGTTGGTTAGCCACCCTGATATCAGATCTGTAAGTGATAATTATCTAGCTGGTTAGCCACCCTGATATCAAATGTGTAAGTGATCATTATCTAGTTGGTTAGCCACCCTGATATCAAATGTGTAAGTGATCATTATCTAGTTAGTTAGCCACCCTGATATCAAATGTGTAAGTGATCATTATCTAGCTGGTTAGCCATCCTGATATAAAATGTGTAAGTGATCATTATCTAGCTGGTTAGCCACCCTGATATCAAATGTGTAAGTGATCATTATCTAGCTGGTTAGCCACCCTGATATCAAATGTGTAAGTGATCATTATCTAGCTGGTTAGCCACCCTGATATCAAATGTGTAAGTGATCATTATCTAGTTGGTTAGCCACCCTGATATCAAATGTGTAAGTGATCATTATATAGGTTATTAGCCACCCTGATATCAAATGTGTAAGTGATCATTATATAGGTGGTTAGCTACCCTGATATCAAATGTGTAAGTGATCATTATATAGTTGGTTAGGCACCCTGAAATCAAATGTGTAAGTGATCATTATATAGGTGGTTAGCCACCCTGATATCAAATGTGTAAGTGATCATTATATAGTTGGTTAGGCACCCTGAAATCAAATGTGTAAGTGATCATTATATAGGTGGTTAGCCACCCTGATATCAAATGTGTAAGTGATCATTGTATAGTTGGTTAGCCACCCTGATATCAAATGTGTAAGTGAACATTATATAGGTGGTTAGCCACCCTTAAATCAAATGTGTAAGTGATCATTATATAGGTGGTTAGCTACCCTGATATCAAATGTGTAAGTGATCATTATTTAGGTGGTTAGCCACCCTGATATCAAATGTGTAAGTGATCATTGTATAGTTGGTTAGCCACCCTGATATCAAATGTGTAAGTGATCATTATATAGGTGGTTAGCCACCCTTAAATCAAATGTGTAAGTGACCATTATCTAGTTGGTTAGCCACCCTGATGTCAAATGTGTAAGTGATCATTATATAGGTGGTTAGCCACCCTGATATCAAATGTGTAAGTGATCATTATATAGGTGGTTAGCCACCCTGATATCAAATATGTAAGTGATCATTATATAGGTGGTGAGCCACCCTGATATCAAATATGTAAGTGATCATTATATAGGTGGTTAGCTACCCTGATATCAAATGTGTAAGTGATAATTTTATTGGTGGTTAGCCCCTCTGATATCAAATGTGTAAGTGATCATTATATAGGTGGTTAGCCACCCTGATATCAAATGTGTAAGTGATCATTATATAGGTGGTTAGCCAGCCTGATATCAAATGTAAACGTCATTATATAGGTGGTTAGCCACCCTGATATCAAATGTGTAAGTGATCATTATATAGGTGGTTAGCCACCCTGATATCAAATGTGTAAGTGATCATTGTATAGTTGGTTAGCCACCCTGATATCAAATGTGTAAGTGGTCATTATGTAGGTGGTTAGCCACCCTTAAATCAAATGTGTAAGTGATCATTATATAGGTGGTTAGCCACCCTGATATCAAATGTGTAAGTGATCATTATATAGGTGGTTAGCCACCCTTAAATCAAATGTGTAAGTGACCATTATCTAGTTGGTTAGCCACCCTGATATCAAATGTGTAAGTTATCATTATCTAGTTGGTTAGCCACCCTGATATCAAATGTAAGTGATCATTATATAGGTGGTTAGCCACCCTTAAATCAAATGTGTAAGTGATCATTATCTAGTTGGTTAGCCACCCTGATATCAAATGTGTAAATGATCATTATCTAGTTGGTTAGCCACCTTGATATCAGATCAGTAATTGATCATTATCTAGCTGGTTAGCCACCCTGATATCAAATGTGCAAGTGATCATTATCTAGTTGGTTAGCCACCCTGATATCAAATGTGTAAGTGATCATTATCTAGTTGGTTAGCCACCCTGATATGAAATGTGTAAGTGATCATTATCTAGCTGGTTAGCCACCCTGATATCAAATGTGTAAGTGATCATTATCTAGTTGGTTAGCCACCCTGATATCAAATGTGTAAGTGATCATTATTTATTTGGTTAGCCACCCTGATATCAAATGTGTAAGTGATCATTATATAGGTTATTAGCCACCCTGATATCAAATGTGTAAGTGATCATTATATAGGTGGTTAGCTACCCTGATATCAAATGTGTAAGTGATCATTATATAGGTAGTTAGCCACCCTGATATCAAATGTTTAAGTGATCATTATATAGTTGGTTAGGCACCCTGAAATCAAATGTGTAAGTGATCATTATATAGGTGGTTAGCCACCCTGATATCAAATGTGTAAGTGATCATTGTATAGGTGGTTAGCCACCCTTAAATCAAATGTGTAAGTAATCATTATATAGGTGGTTAGCCACCCTGATATCAAATGTGTAAGTGATCATTATATAGGTGGTTAGCCACCCTGATATCAAATGTGTAAGTGATCATTGTATAGTTGGTTAGCCACCCTGATATCAAATGTGTAAGTGATCATTATATAGGTGGTTAGCCACCCTTAAATCAAATGTGTAAGTGACCATTATCTAGTTGGTTAGCCACCCTGATGTCAAATGTGTAAGTGATCATTATATAGGTGGTTAGCCACCCTGATATCAAATGTGTAAGTGATCATTATATAGGTGGTTAGCCACCCTGATATCAAATATGTAAGTGATCATTATATAGGTGGTTAGCCACCCTGATATCAAATATGTAAGTGATCATTATATAGGTGGTTAGCTACCCTGATATCAAATGTGTAAGTGATAATTTTATTGGTGGTTAGCCCCCTCTGATATCGAATGTGTAAGTGATCATTATATAGGTGGTTAGCCACCCTGATATCAAATGTGTAAGTGATAATTATATAGGTGGTTAGCCACCCTGATATCAAATGTGTAAGTGATCATTATATAGGTGGTTAGCCACCCTGATATCAAATGTGTAAGTGATCATTATATAGGTGGTTAGCCACCCTGATATCGAATGTGTAAGTGATCATTATATAGGTGGTTAGCCACCCTGATATCAAATGTGTAAGTGGTCATTATATAGGTGGTTAGCCACCCTTAAATCAAATGTGTAAGTGACCATTATCTAGTTGGTTAGCCAACCTGATATCAAATGTGTAAGTGATCATTATCTAGTTGGTTAGCCACCCTGATATCAAATGTGTAAGTGATCATTATATAGGTGGTTAGCCACCCTTAAATCAAATGTGTAAGTGATCATTATCTAGTTGGTTAGCCACACTGATATCAAATGTGTAAATGATCATTATCTAGTTGGTTAGCCACCTTGATATCAGATCTGTAAGTGATCATTATCTAGCTGGTTAGCCACTCTGATATCAAATGTGTAAGTGATCATTATCTAGTTGGTTAGCCACCCTGATATCAAATGTGTAAGTGATCATTATCTATTTGGTTAGCCACCCTGATATCAAATGTGTAAGTGATCATTATCTAGCTGGTTAGCCACCCTGATATCAAATGTGTAAGTGATCATTATCTAGTTGGTTAGCCACCCTGATATCAAATGTGTAAGTGATCATTATCTATTTGGTTAGCCACCCTTAAATCAAATGTGTAAGTTGTCATTATATAGGTGGTTAGCCACCCATTAATCAAATGTGTAAGTGATTATTATATAGGTGGTTAGCCACCCTTAAATCAAATGTGTAAGTGGTCATTATCTACGTGGTTAGCCACCCTGAAATCAAATGTGTAAGTGGTCATTATTTAGGTGGTTAGCCACAATTAAATCAAATGTGTAAGTGGTCATTATCTAGATGGTTAGCCACAATTAAATCAAATGTGTAAGTGATCATTATCTAGATGGTTAGCCACAATTAAATCAAATGTGTAAGTGACCGTTATCTAGGTGGTTAGCCACCCTTAAATCAAATGTGTAAGTGGTCATTGTCTAGGTACTTAGTGACCCTTAAATCAAATGTGTAAGGGACCATTATCTAGGTGGTTTTCAGTAATTCAGAATAAAAGGTAAAATAAAACCATCATCTGGATATATTTTCCCCCCTTTTTTCCTCAGATGTTTGCACTTTCTGCCCTTTTTTCCTCAGATGTTTGCACTTTCTACCCTTTTTTCCTCAGATGTTTGCACTTTCTGCCCTTTTTTCCACAGATGTTTGCACTTTATGCCCTTTTTTCCTAAGATGTTTGCACTTTCTGCCCTTTTTTCCTCAGATGTTTGCACTTTCTGCCCTTTTTTCCTCAGATGTTTGCACTTTCTACCCTTTTTTCCTCAGATGTTTGCACTTTCTACCCTTTTCTCCTCAGATGTTTGCACTTTCTACCCTTTTTCCTAAGATGTTTGCACTTTGTAGTTTTAAAGATAAAATGAAAATCACAGCATCAAACCATTTCCGTCTATATAAAAAAGGGAAATGTGGTATGATTGCCAATGAGACAACTATCCACCAAAGTTCAAATGAAGTGGATGTAAGCAATTAATAGGCAACCGTACGGCTTTCAACAATGAGAAAACCCTATACCGTATAGACGGCCATAAAAGGCACTGACATGAAAAATATGAAACAATTTAATTGAGAAAACTAACGGGTTAATTTATAACAAAACAATCTACGAAAAACAAATATGACAGACGTGAACCAACGACATCCATTGAACTAGAAGGCTCCTACGAAAAAAACATGTATATGCTGTACCGTGGAAACATGCATGTATATAACAACAGGCAGGCTGATACAGATGTTAATACTTATTCAAGATGTAATTGAATGTTGAATAAAACTTTGTTTTAATATTCAAAGTAAAAAAGACAGGATTTCAAGTAACCATTACAAAGTAAGCTTAGTATGAAAAGTTTGACAAGCAAAACATATATCAAAAATATTCTCGTTCAATAAAATATTGCACCAGTAGTGGATCTAGAGCTTAAAGTGTGGAAAGTTGTTTGTGATATAAATGAGGAGATATGGTATGATATTGCCAATGAGACAGCTATCAAACAGAGTTAAAATGGATTGGTAGTAAGCAATTAAAGGCCACCGTAGGTCCTTCAACAAAGTTAAAATGGATTGGTAGTAAGCAATTAAAGGCCACCGTACGTCCTTCAACAAAGTTAAAATGAAGTGGTAGTAAGCAATTAAAGGCCACCGTACGGCCTTCAGCAAAGTTACAATGAAGTGGTAACAAGCGATTATAGGCCATCGTACGACCTTCAACGGAGTTAAAATGAAGGGCCTTCAACAGAGTTAAAATGAAGGGCCTTCAACAGAGTTAAAATGAAGGGCCTTCAACAAAGTTAAAATAAAGTATAATAAAATTATAGGCCACCGTACGGCATTCAACAAGGGAAAAAAATCTCATACTGTAACGTCGGCTATAAAAAGACTTAATCAATTTTTCAAAAACAAAAACAATGTTAGTAAACCTATTAAACAATATTTAAAGATTTAACTACAGTGTATTAAATTGATAACCTTTACGAATAAGTGTATGCAAAAGATCAATTAGTTAACATGGAATGTGTCGAAATTTACGGGCTTTATGAACAACATCACCGTAAAAACTAGATAACATTGAGATGGGAGCCATCTCTGTGGGCCCCGCTGTGAATAATGTGTGGTAAAAAATTTGTATCTTTATCATTGGACATGGGGTTGTCAACTGAAATCAAAGTTTTTGACCTTGACCTTTGACCTAGGAAGTTGTACATAAATTATGACACATCCTCTGGTGTTGGTTTATATACATGTCAAGTATAAACTTTGAAATCATAACGGTTCTCAAGATATAGAGCGGACACGATCTTAACACAGACACAGGCATAGCGAGCAAGTTGTGAAATATATTATCGCACCGTCAGAAGGGACCAAAGTAATATGCCTGTTATGATTGACGTTTACCACCCTTCGTTCAATTTCAGCACATTGTTCATATGATCATGTATCCTTCATTAAAGAAGTTGGTTAATTAACTTCAAATAAAAATACATTCCTGGATGAAGATGTAGAAAATATGATTTGAATCTCAACCAATGAGCCGAACGGAGCGAGGCGAAACAAAAATTGATGTCTATCGTGCCAAAAAATGTTTTTTTATTGCATGGGAAGAGTTGGGTGTGGGTCGCCAAAATTATTCGATGCCCACCCATCTGAAGTATTGAAAATTTGACACCCCATTTTCATTCCCAAAATGTTCAAGCCCCGCCACCCCTCCCTTTATTTTCCTCCAACCCTCGTTTAGGTTACAAATGACCAGTTCCTTAATATACTGACTGAAATGGTGAAAAATTAACATGATGAATATGGAATGAAAGTACGACAAAATAGAAAATAAAATTAGTCTAAACAATATTTATTCAGATAACATAAACTTACACATCAACCATAACCCATATATCTCTTTTATGGCATTCAGACAACAGATATTTAAAATCTTCCTCTGTTCCAAAATGTTCGTTGAAATTGTATATATCCTTAGCCCAGTAACCATGGTAACCCTTCGGTGTATTGACAACAATAGGAGATATCCATATTGCGTTGGCACCTGTGCAAGTAATACATGTACAACATTCAATCAATTAGTTAAAAAATGGTTTTTGTTCTATAAACAGAAGGAGTACGATACACTAATGTGAAGCCGGAAATTAAGGATAGCAAGTCATCTGAACAGAGATAATTCGATATGGCAATGTTAAGTCGGAAATCATGGACAACAAGTCATCTGAACAGAGATAGTTCGATATGGCAACGTTAAGTCGGAAATCATGGACATCAAGTCCTCTCGACAGAGATAGTTCGACACGGATTTTAAGCCGGAAATCAAGAATAAAATTTTCTTTCAACACAGAGAGTTCGATACGGTGATGTACAGCCGGAAATCAAGGATATCAAGTCATCTTAAAAGAGAGAGTTCGAAATGATAATGTTAAACCGGAAATCAAGGATATCATGTCCTTTTAAAAGAGAGTTCGATACGGTAATGTAATGTCGGAAATCAAGTATTTCTAGTCATTTCAACAAATATAGTTCGATGCGGTAATGTAAAGAAGGAAATCAAGGATATCAAGTCATCTGAACAGATATCGTTCGATACTGTAAGGTAAAGTCGGAAATCAAGGATATCAAGTCCTTTCAACAGAGAGAGTTCGATATCGTAATGTGAAGCCGGAAATCAAGTATATCAAGTCCTTTCAACAGAGAGAGTTCGATACTGTAATGTAAAGCCGGAAATCAAGGATATCAAGTCCTTTCAACAGAGAGAGTTCGATACTGTAAGGTAAAGTCGGAAATCAAGGATATCAAGTCCTTTCAACAGAGAGAGTTCGATATCGTAATGTGAAGCCGGAAATCAAGTATATCAAGTCCTTTCAACAGAGAGAGTTCGATACCGTAATGTAAAGCCGGAAATCAAGGATATCAAGTCCTTTCAACAGAGAGAGTTCGATACTGTAATGTAAAGCCTGAAATCAAGGATATCAAGTCCTTTCAACAGAGAGAGTTCGATACCGTAATGTGAAGCCGGAAATCAAGATATCAAGTCCTTTCAACAGAGAGAGTTCGATACCGTAATGTAAAGCCGGAAATCAAGGATATCAAGTCCTTTCAACATAGAGAGTTCGATACTGTAATGTAAAGCCGGAAATCAAGGATATCAAGTCCTTTCAACAGAGAGAGTTCGATACTGTAATGTTAAACCGGAAATCCAGGATATCAAGTCCTTTCAAAAAAGTGAGCTCGATACCGTAATTTGAAGCCGGAAATCAAGGATTTCAAGTCATCTCATCAAATATAGTTCGATACGGTAATGTAAAGTCGTAAATCAAGGATATTAAGTCATCTGAACAGATATCGTTCGATACTGTAAGGTAAAGTCGGAAATCAAGGATATCAAGTCCTTTCAACAGAGAGAGCTCGATACCGTAATGTGAAGCCGGAAATCAAGGATTTCAAGTCATCTCAACAGATATTGTTCGATACGGTAATGTAAAGTCGGAAATCAAGGGTATCAAGTCATCTCAACAGAGAGAGTTCGATTCGGTAATGTTAAGCCAGAAATCAAGTCAACAGAGAGAGGTCAGTCAAGGATATCAGTTCATCTCAACAGAGATAGTTCGATATGGCAATTAAAAACCGGAAATTAAAGATATCAACTCATCTCAACCTTGAGAATTCGATAAGACAATGCAAAACCGTAAATCATAGATATCAACTCGTCTGAACAGAAAGTGCTCAATACGGCAGATATCATCATAGGAATAGATCAAAACCAATAATAGTATTAAAAAAGTAAAGCTTATGGGTGTAACTAATTGAACATTAACTGCTTACCCTTCCGACGCACCCAAGGTCGCCGTAGGTTTATGGTTGGAATCTTTTTTTTTGTCGAAATTTAATAGCTGTGTGTTCGTCTATTTTCTTTTTACGTGAAGTTGTTTCTTTCTTTAACTTGGTTTTTATTCCCCCCTTGATATCTTCTCCCTCTTTTAGTTTTCTGTGAAATTTAAGAGCTTGTGTTCTGGGAGTTGATTGGTTGTTTTTCTTGATGTAGGTTGGTTGTGTTTCTGGGTGTAGGCTGGTTGTGTTTCTGGGTGTAGGCTGGTTGTGTTTCTGGGTGTATGCTGGTTGTGTTTCTGGGTGTAGGTTATTTGTGTTTCTGGGTGTAGGTTGTTTGTGTTTCTGGGTGTAGGTTGGTTGTGTTTCTGGGTGTAGGTTGGTTGTGTTTCTGGGTGTAGGCAGGTTGTGTTACTGGGTGTAGGCAGGTTGTGTTTCTGGGTGTAGCCAGGTTGTGTTACTGGGTGTAGGTTGGTTGTTTTTCTTGATGTAGGGTGGTTGTGTTTCTGGGTGTAGGCAGGTTGTGTTTCTGGGTGTAGGCTGATTGTGTTCTGGGTGTAGGTTGGTTGTGTTTCTGGGTGTAGGCAGGTTGTGTTTCTGGGTGTAGGTTGGTTGTGTTACTGGGTGTAGGTTGGTTGTTTTCTGGGTGTAGGCTGATTGTGCTCTGGGTGTAGGGTGGTTGTGCTTCTGGGTGCAGGCAGGTTGTGCTCTGGGTGTAGGCTGATTGTGCTCTGGGTGTAGGCTGGTTGTGTCTGGGTGCAGGCAGGTTGTGCTCTGGGTGTAGGCTGGTTGTGCTCTGGGTGTAGGTTGGTTGTGTTACTGGGTGTAGGTTGTTTGTGTTTCTGGGTGTATGCTGGTTGTGTTCTGGGTGTAGGCAGGTTGTGTTCTGGGTGTAGGTTGTTTGTGTTACTGGGTGTAGGTTGGTTGTTTTCTTGATGTAGGGTGGTTGTGTTTCTGGGTGTAGATTGGTTGTGTTTCTGGGTGTAGGTTGGTCAGGAATCTAGGTATAGGTTGGTTGTGTTTCTGTGTGTAGGTTGGTTATGTTTCTGAGTGTATGTTGGATGTGTTTTGGTGTAGGTTGATTGTGTTTCTGGACGCAGGTTGGTTTTGTTTCTGGGTGTAGGTTGGTTGTGTTTCTGGGTGTAGGCTGGTTGTGCTCTGGGTGTAGGCAGGTTGTGTTTCTGGGTGTAGGTTGGTTGTTATTCTGGGTGTAGGTTGGTTGTGTTTCTGGGTGTAGGTTGGTTGTTATTCTGGGTGTACGTTGGTTGTGTTATTGGGTGTAGGTTGTTTATGTTTCTGGGTGTAGGCTGGTTGTGTTTCTAGGTGTAGGCTGGTTGTGTTTCTGGGTGTAGGGTGGTTGTGTTACTGGGTGTAGGTTGGTTGTGTTTCTGGGTGTAGATTGGTTGTGTTTCTGGGTGTAGGTTGGTTGTTATTCTGGGTGTAGGCTGGTTGTGTTTCTGGGTGTAGGTTGGTTGTTATTCTGGGTGTAGGTTGGTTGTGTTTCTGGGTGTAGATTGGTTGTGTTCTGGGTGTAGGTTGGTTGTGTTTCTGGGTGTATGCTGGTTATGTTTCTGGGTGTAGGTTGGTTGTGTTTCTTGGTGTAGGGTGGTTGTGTTTTGGGTGTAGGTTGGTTGTGTTTCTTGGTGTAGGTTGGTTATGTTTGTGGTTCCAGGTTGATTGTGTTTCTGGATGTAGGTTGGTTGTGTTTTGGTTGTAGGTTGATTTTGTTTCTTGGTGTAGGTTGGTTGTGTTTCTGGACGTAAGCTGGATGTGTTTCTGGGTGTTCGTTGGTTGTGTTTCTGGACGTAGGTTGGTTGTGTTTCTTGGTGTAGGGTGGTTGTGTTTTGGGTGTAGGCTGGTTGTGTTTTGGTTGTAGGTTGGTTGTGTTTCTTGGTGTAGGGTGGTTGTGTTTTGGGTGTAGGTTGGTTGTGTTTTGGTTGTAGGTTGGTTGTGTTTCTTGGTGTAGGCTGTTTATGTTTCTGGGTGTAGGTTGGTTATGTTTCTGGGTGAAGGTTGTTTATGCTTCTGGGTGTAGGCTTGGTTATGTTTCTGGGTGAAGGTTGTTTATGTTTCTGGGTGTAGGTTGGTTGTGCTTCTGGGTGCAGGCAGGTTATGTTTCTGGGTGTAGGCAGGTTGTGTTTCTGGGTGTAGGCAGGTTGTGTTTCTGGGTGCAGGCTGTTTATGCTCTGGGTGTAGGTTGGTTGTGTTTCTGGGTGTATGCTGGTTGTGTTACTGGGTATACGTTGTTTATGCTTTCTAGGTGCAGGCTGGTTGTGTTTCTAGGTGCAGGTTGTTTATGTTTCTGGGTGTAGGCTGGTTGTGTGCTCTGGTTGTAGGTTGGTTGTGTTTCTGGGTGTAGGTTGGTTGTGTTACTGGGTGTAGGTTGGTTGTGTTACTGGGTGTAGGCTGTTTATGCTTCTGGGTGTAGGCTGTTTATGTTTCTGGTTGTAGGTTGGTTGTGTTTCTGGGTGTAGGTTGTTTATGTTTCTGGGTGTAGGTTGGTTGTGTTACTGGGTGTAGGCTGGTTGTGTTTCTGGGTGTAGGCTGATTTTGTTTCTGGGTGTAGGTTGGTTTTGTTTCTTGGTGTAGGCTGGTTGTGTTTCTGGACGTAAGCTGGATGTGTTTCTGGGTGTAGGTTGTTTATGTTTCTGGGTGTAGGTTGTTTATGTTTCTGGGTGTAGGTTGGTTGTGTTTCTTGGTGTAGGCTGGTTGTGTTCTGGACGTAAGCTGGATGTGTTTCTGGGTGTAGGCTGTTTATGTTTCTGGGTGTAGGTTGGTTGTGTTACCGCGTGTAGGCTTGTTTGTGTTTCTGGGTGTAGGCTGATTGTGTTACTGGGTGTAGGCTGGTTGTGTTACTGGGTGTAGGCTGGTTGTGTTTCTGGGTGTAGGATGTTTGTGTTACTGGGTGTAGGATGTTTGTGTTACTGGGTGTAGGTTGTTTATGTTTCTGGGTGTAGGTTGGTTGTGTTACTGGGTGTAGGTTGTTTGTGTTTCTGGGTGTAGGTTGATTGTGTTACTGGGTGTAGGTTGGTTGTGTTACTGCGTAGGTTGTTTGTGTTTCTGGGTGTAGGTTGGTTGTGTTTCTGGGTGTAGGTTGTTTGTGTTACTGGGTGTAGGTTGGTTGTGTTACTGGGTGTAGGTTGTTTGTGTTCCTGGGTGTAGGTTGGTTGTGTTACTGGGTGTAGGTTGGTTGTGTTACTGGGTGTAGGTTGGTTGTGTTACTGGGTGTAGGCTGGTTGTGTTTCTTGGTGTAGGTTGGTTGTGTTACTGGGTGTAGGTTGTTTGTGTTACTGGGTGAAGGTTGGTTGTGTTACTGGGTGTAGGTTGTTTGTGTTACTGGGTGTAGGTTGTTTATGTTTCTGGGTGTAGGTTGTTTGTGTTACTGGGTGTAGGTTGTTTGTGTTTCTGGGTGTAGGTTGTTTGTGTTCCTGGGTGTAGGTTGGTTGTGTTTCTGGGTGTAGGTTGTTTGTGTTTCTGGGTGTAGGTTGGTTGTGTTACTGGGTGTAGGTTGGTTGTGTTTCTGGGTGTAGGTTGGTTGTGTTACTGGGTGTAGGTTGGTTGTGTTACTGGGTGTAGGTTGGTTGTGTTTCTGGGTGTAGGTTGGTTGTGTTACTGGGTGTAGGTTGTTTATGTTTCTGGGTGTAGGTTGGTTGTGTTTCTGGGTGTAGGTTGTTTGTGTTACTGGGTGTAGGTTGGTTGTGTTACTGGGTGTAGGTTGTTTGTGTTACTGGGTGTAGGTTGGTTGTGTTTCTGGGTGTAGGTTGTTTGTGTTCCTGGGTGTAGGTTGGTTGTGTTACTGGGTGTAGGTTGGTTGTGTTTCTGGGTGTAGGTTGGTTGTGTTACTGGGTGTAGGTTGTTTGTGTTACTGGGTGAAGGTTGGTTGTGTTACTGGGTGTAGGTCGTTTGTGTTCCTGGGTGTAGGTTGGTTATGTTTCTGGGTGTATGCTGGTTGTGTTTCTTGGTGTAGGTTGGTTGTGTTACTGGGTGTAGGTTGTTTGTGTTACTGGGTGAAGGTTGGTTGTGTTACTGGGTGTAGGTCGTTTGTGTTCCTGGGTGTAGGTTGGTTGTGTTTCTGGGTGTAGGTCGTTTGTGTTCCTGGGTGTAGGTTGGTTGTGTTACTGGGTGTAGGTTGGTTGTGTTTCTGGGTGTAGGTTATTTATGTTTCTAGGTGTAGGTTGGTTGTGTTACTGGGTGTAGGTTGGTTGTGTTACTGGGTGTAGGTTGGTTATGTTTCTGGGTGTAGGTTGTTTATGTTTCTGGGTGTAGGTTGGTTGTGTTACTGGGTGTAGGTTGTTTGTGTTACTGGGTGTAGGTTGTTTGTGTTACTGGGTGTAGGTTGGTTGTGTTTCTGGGTGTAGGTTGTTTGTGTTACTGGGTGTAGGTTGATTGTGTTTCTGGGTGTAGGTTGGTTGTGTTTCTGGGTGTAGGTTGGTTGTGTTACTGGGTGTAGGTTGGTTGTGTTTCTGGGTGTAGGTTGGTTGTGTTACGGGGTGTAGGTTGTTTATGTTTCTGGGTGTAGGTTGGTTGTGTTCTGGGTGTAGGCTGATTGTGTTTCTGGGTGTAGGTTGTTTGTGTTACTGGGTGTAGGTTGATTGTGTTTCTGGGTGTAGGTTGGTTGTGTTTCTGGGTGTAGGTTGGTTGTGTTACTGGGTGTAGGTTGGTTGTGTTTCTGGGTGCAGGCTGGTTGTGTTACTGGGTGTAGGCTGATTGTGCTCTGGGTGTACGTTGATTGTGTTTCTGGGTGTAGGTTGGTTGTGTTACTGGGTGTAGGTTGGTTGTGTTTCTGGGTGTAGGCTGTTTATGTTTCTGGGTGTAGGTTGGTTGTGTTACTGGGTGTAGGCTGGTTGTGTTACTGGATGTAGGTTGTTTGTGTTTCTGGGTGTAGGTTGGTTGTGCTTCTGGGTGTAGGGTGGTTGTGTTACTGGGTGTAGGCTGGTTGTGTTTCTGGGTGTAGGGTGGTGTGTTACTGGGTGTAGGTTGGTTGTGTTTCTGGGTGCAGGTTGTTTGTGTTACTGGGTGTAGGCTGGTTGTGTTTCTGGGTGTAGGTTGGTTGTGCTTCTGGGTGTAGGTTGTTTATGTTTCTGGGTGTAGGTTGGTTGTGCTTCTGGGTGTAGGTTGGTTGTGTTTCTGGGTGTAGGTTGGTTGTGCTTCTGGGTGTAGGTTGGTTGTGTTCTGGGTGTAGGTTGTTTATGTTTCTGGGTGTAGGTTGGTTGTGTTTCTGGGTGTAGGGTGGTTGTGTTACTGGGTGTAGGTTGGTTGTGTTTCTGGGTGTAGGGTGGTTGTGTTTCTGGGTGTAGGGTGGTTGTGTTTCTGGGTGTAGGTTGGTTGTGTTTCTGGGTGTAGGCTGTTTATGTTTCTGGGTGTAGGTTGGTTGTGTTTCTGGGTGTAGGGTGGTTGTGTTACTGGGTGTAGGTTGGCTGTGTTTCTGGATGTAGGTTGGTTGTGTTTCTGGGTGTAGGCTGGTTGTGTTTCTGGGTGTAGGGTGGTTGTGTTACTGGGTGTAGGCTGGTTGTGTTTCTGGGTGTAGGGTGGTTGTGTTACTGGGTGTAGGTTGGCTGTGCTCTGGGTGTAGGTTGTTTGTGTTACTGGGTGTAGGTTGATTGTGTTTCTGGGTGTAGGGTGGTTGTGTTACTGGGTGTAGGTTGGTTGTGTTTCTGGGTGTAGGGTGGTTGTGTTTCTGGGTGTAGGTTGGTTGTGTTACTGGGTGTAGGTTGGTTGTGTTTCTGGGTGTAGGTTGTTTATGTTTCTGGGTGTAGGTTGGTTGTGTTTCTGGGTGTAGGTGGTTGTGTTACTGGGTGTAGGTTGGTTGTGTTTCTGGGTGTAGGGTGGTTGTGTTTCTGGGTGTAGGTTGGTTGTGTTTCTGGGTGTAGGGTGGTTGTGTTACTGGGTGTAGGTTGGTTGTGTTTCTGGGTGTAGGTTGTTTATGTTTCTGGGTGTAGGTTGGTTGTGTTTCTGGGTGTAGGTTGGTTGTGTTACTGGGTGTAGGTTGGTTGTGTTTCTGGGTGTAGGTTGTTTGTGTTACTGGGTGTAGGTTGGTTGTGTTACTGGGTGTAGGTTGGTTGTGTTTCTAGGTGTAGGTTGTTTGTGTTCCTGGGTGTAGGTTGGTTGTGTTTCTGGGTGTAGGTTGGTTGTGTTACTGGGTGTAGGTTGGTTGTGTTCCTGGGTGTAGGTTGGTTGTGTTTCTAGGTGTAGGTTGTTTATGTTTCTGGGTGTAGGTTGTTTGTGTTTCTGGGTGTAGGTTGGTTGTGTTTCTGGGTGTAGGTTGGTTGTGTTACTGGGTGTAGGTTGTTTGTGTTCCTGGGTGTAGGTTGGTTGTGTTTCTGGGTGTAGGGTGGTTGTGTTACTGGGTGTAGGTTGGTTGTGTTTCTGGGTGTAGGTTGTTTGTGTTACTGGGTGTAGGCTGATTGTGTTTCTGGGTGTAGGTTGGTTGTGTTTCTGGGTGTAGGTTGGTTGTGTTACTGGGTGTAGGTTGGTTGTGTTTCTGGGTGTAGGGTGGTTGTGTTTCTGGGTGTAGGTTGTTTATGTTTCTGGGTGTAGGTTGGTTGTGTTTCTGGGTGTAGGTTGGTTGTGTTACTGGGTGTAGGTTGGTTGTGTTTCTGGGTGTAGGTTGGTTGTGTTTCTGGGTGTAGGTTGTTTGTGTTTCTGGGTGTAGGTTGTTTGTGTTACTGGGTGTAGGTTGGTTGTGTTACTGGGTGTAGGTTGGTTGTGTTTCTGGGTGTAGGTTGGTTGTGTTTCTGGGTGTAGGTTGTTTGTGTTTCTGGGTGTAGGTTGATTGTGTTTCTGGGTGTAGGTTGGTTGTGTTTCTGGGTGTAGGTTGGTTGTGTTACTGGGTGTAGGTTGGTTGTGTTTCTGGGTGTAGGTTGGTTGTGTTTCTGGGTGTAGGTTGTTTATGTTTCTGGGTGTAGGTTGGTTGTGTTTCTGGGTGTAGGTTGGTTGTGTTACTGGGTGTAGGTTGGTTGTGTTTCTGGGTGTAGGGTGGTTGTGTTACTGGGTGTAGGTTGGTTGTGTTTCTGGGTGTAGGTTGTTTGTGTTACTGGGTGTAGGTTGATTGTGTTTCTGGGTGTAGGTTGGTTGTGTTTCTGGGTGTAGGCTGGTTGTGTTACTGGGTGTAGGTTGGTTGTGTTTCTGGGTGTAGGTTGGTTGTGTTTCTGGGTGTAGGTTGTTTATGTTTCTGGGTGTAGGTTGGTTGTGTTACTGGGTGTAGGTTGGTTGTGTTTCTGGGTGTAGGTTGTTTATGTTTCTGGGTGTAGGTTGGTTGTGTTTCTGGGTGTAGGTTGGTTGTGTTACTGGGTGTAGGTTGGTTGTGTTTCTGGGTGTAGGGTGGTTGTGTTACTGGGTGTAGGTTGGTTGTGTTTCTGGGTGTAGGTTGTTTGTGTTACTGGGTGTAGGTTGTTTGTGTTACTGGGTGTAGGGTGGTTGTGTTACTGGGTGTAGGTTGGTTGTGTTTCTGGGTGTAGGGTGGTTGTGTTTCTGGGTGTAGGTTGGTTGTGTTACTGGGTGTAGGTTGGTTGTGTTTCTGGGTGTAGGTTGTTTGTGTTCCTGGGTGTAGGTTGTTTGTGTTTCTGGGTGTAGGTTGGTTGTGTTTCTGGGTGTAGGTTGGTTGTGTTACTGGGTGTAGGTTGTTTGTGTTCCTGGGTGTAGGTTGTTTGTGTTTCTGGGTGTAGGTTGGTTGTGTTTCTGGGTGTAGGTTGGTTGTGTTACTGGGTGTAGGTTGGTTGTGTTTCTGGGTGTAGGTTGGTTGTGTTACTGGGTGTAGGTTGGTTGTGTTTCTGGGTGTAGGGTGGTTGTGTTTCTGGGTGTAGGTTGGTTGTGTTTCTGGGTGTAGGGTGGTTGTGTTCCTGGGTGTAGGTTGGTTGTGTTTCTGGGTGTAGGTTGTTTATGTTTCTGGGTGTAGGTTGGTTGTGTTTCTGGGTGTAGGGTGGTTGTGTTACTGGGTGTAGGTTGGTTGTGTTTCTGGGTGTAGGTTGTTTGTGTTACTGGGTGTAGGTTGATTGTGTTTCTGGGTGTAGGTTGGTTGTGTTTCTGGGTGTAGGTTGGTTGTGTTACTGGGTGTAGGTTGGTTGTGTTTCTGGGTGTAGGTTGGTTGTGTTACTGGGTGTAGGTTGTTTGTGTTCCTGGGTGTAGGTTGGTTGTGTTTCTGGGTGTAGGTTGGTTGTGTTTCTGGGTGTAGGTTGTTTATGTTTCTGGGTGTAGGTTGGTTGTGTTTCTGGGTGTAGGTTGGTTGTGTTTCTGGGTGTAGGTTGTTTGTGTTTCTGGGTGTAGGTTGGTTGTGTTTCTGGGTGTAGGTTGGTTATGTTTCTGGGTGTAGGTTGGTTGTGTTTCTGGGTGTAGGTTGGTTGTGTTACTGGGTGTAGGTTGTTTGTGTTTCTGGGTGTAGGTTGGTTGTGTTACTGGGTGTAGGTTGGTTGTGTTACTGGGTGTAGGTTGGTTGTGTTTCTGGGTGTAGGTTGGTTATGTTTCTGGGTGTAGGTTGGTTGTGTTTCTGGGTGTAGGTTGGTTGTGTTTCTGGGTGTAGGTTGGTTGTGTTTCTGGGTGTAGGTTGTTTGTGTTTCTTGGTGTAGGTTGGTTGTGTTTCTGGGTGTAGGTTGGTTGTGTTTCTGGGTGTCATTATTTGTGTTTCTTGGTGTAGGTTGGTTGTGTTTCTGGGTGTAGGTTGGTTGTGTTTCTTGGTGTAGGTTGGTTGTGTTTCTGGGTGTAGGTTGGTTGTGTTACTGGGTGTAGGTTGGTTGTGTTACTGGGTGTAGGTTGTTTGTGTTTCTGGGTGTAGGTTGGTTGTGTTTCTGGGTGTAGGTTGGTTGTGTTACTGGGTGTAGGTTGTTTGTGTTCCTGGGTGTAGGTTGGTTGTGTTACTGGGTGTAGGTTGGTTGTGTTTCTGGGTGTAGGTTGTTTGTGTTACTGGGTGTAGGTTGTTTGTGTTCCTGGGTGTAGGTTGGTTGTGTTACTGGGTGTAGGCTGGTTGTGTTTCTGGGTGTAGGTTGGTTGTGTTTCTGGGTGTAGGTTGGTTGTGTTACTGGGTGTAGGTTGGTTATGTTTCTGGGTGTAGGTTGGTTGTGTTTCTGGGTGTAGGTTGTTTGTGTTACTGGGTGTAGGTTGGTTGTGTTACTGGGTGTAGGTTGGTTGTGTTTCTGGGTGTAGGCTGTTTGTGTTACTGGGTGTAGGTTGGTTGTGTTTCTGGGTGTAGGTTGGTTGTGTTTCTGGGTGTAGGTTGGTTGTGTTTCTGGGTGTAGGTTGGTTGTGTTCTGGGTGTTCGTTGGTTGTGTTTCTGACTGCAGGTTGGTTGTGTTTCTGGGTGTAGGTTGGTTGTGTTTCTGGGTGTAGGTTGGTTGTGTTTCTGGGTGTAGGCTGGTTGTGTTTCTGGGTGTAGGTTGGTTGTGTTTCTGGGTGTAGGTTGGTTGTGTTTCTGGGTGTAGGTTGGTTGTGTTTCTGGGTGTAGGTTGATTGTGTTTCTGGGTGTAGGTTGGTTGTGCTTCTGGGTGTAGGTTGTTTATGTTTCTGGGTGTAGGTTGCTTGTGTTACTGGGTGTAGGTTGGTTGTGTTTCAGGGTGCAGGTTGGTTGTGTTTCTGGGTGTAGGTTGGTTGTGTTTCTGGGTGTAGGTTGTTTATGTTTCTGGGTGTATACTGGTTGTGTTTCTAGGTGTAGGTTGGTTGTGTTTCTGGGTGTAGGTTGGTTGTGTTACTGGGTGTGGGTTGGTTGTGTTCTAGGTGTAGGTTGTTTATGTTTCTTGGTGTTGGTTGGTTGTGTTTCTGGGTGTAGGTTGGTTGTGTTTCTGGGTGTAGGTTGGTTGTGTTACTGGGTGTAAGTTGTTTGTGTTCCTGGGTGTAGGTTGGTTGTGTTACTGGGTGTAGGTTGATTGTGTTACTGGGTGTAGGTTGGTTGTGTTTCTGGGTGTAGGTTGGTTGTGTTTCTGGGTGTAGGTTGGTTGTGTTACTGGGTGTAGGTTGTTTGTGTTACTGGGTGTAGGTTGGTTGTGTTACTGGGTGTAGGTTGGTTGTGTTTCTGGGTGTAGGTTGGTTGTGTTTCTTGGTGTAGGTTGGTTGTGTTTCTGGGTGTAGGTTGTTTGTGTTACTGGGTGTAGGTTGGTTGTGTTACTGGGTGTAGGCTGGTTGTGTTTCTGGGTGTAGGCTGGTTGTGTTTCTTGGTGTAGGTTGGTTGTGTTACTGGGTGTAGGTTGGTTGTGTTTCTGGGTGTAGGTTGTTTGTGTTACTGGGTGTACGTTGGTTGTGTTACTGGGTGTAGGTTGATTGTGTTTCTGGGTGTAGGTTGGTTGTGTTACTGGGTGTAGGTTGGTTGTGTTTCTGGGTGAAGGTTGGTTGTGTTTCTGGGTGTAGGTTGATTGTGTTTCTTGGTGTAGGCTGATTTTGTTTATAGGTGTAGGTTGTTTATGTTTCTGGGTGTAGGTTGGTTGTGTTTCTGGGTGTAGGTTGGTTGTGTTACTGGGTGTAGGTTGTTTATGTTTCTGGGTGTAGGTTGGTTGTGTTACTGGGTGTAGGTTGGTTGTGTTTCTGGGTGTAGGTTGGTTGTGTTACTGGGTGTAGGTTGGTTGTGTTTCTGGGTGTAGGTTGGTTGTGTTTCTGGGTGTAGGTTGTTTGTGTTTCTGGGTGAAGGTTGGTTGTGTTTCTGGGTGTAGGTTGGTTGTGTTACTGGGTGTAGGTTGTTTGTGTTTCTGGGTGTAGGTTGTTTGTGTTTCTCGGTGTTGGTTGTTTGTGTTTCTGGGTGTAGGTTGTTTATGTTTCTGGGTGTAGGGTGGTTGTGTTTCTGGGTGTAGGTTGGTTGTGTTTCTGGGTGTAGGTTGGTTATGTTTCTGGGTGTAGGTTGACTGTGTTTCTGGGTGTAGGTTGACTGTGTTTCTGGGTGTAGGTTGGTTGTGTTTCTGGGTGTAGGTTGGTTGTATTTCTGGGTGTAGGCAGGTTGTGTTACTGGGTGTAGGCAGGTTGTGTTTCTGGGTGTAGGCAGGTTGTGTTACTGGGTGTAGGTTGGTTGTTTTCTTGATGTAGGGTGGTTGTGTTTCTGGGTGTAGGTTGGTTGTGTTTCTGGGTGTAGGTTGGTTGTGTTACTGGGTGTAGGTTGGTTGTGTTACTGGGTGTAGGTTGGTTGTGTTTCTGGGTGTAGGTTGGTTGTGTTACTGGGTGTAGGTTGTTTGTGTTTCTGGGTGTAGGTTGGTTGTGTTACTGGGTGTAGGTTGTTTATGTTTCTGGGTGTAGGTTGGTTGTGTTACTGGGTGTAGGTTGGTTGTGTTTCTGGGTGTAGGTTGGTTGTGTTACTGGGTGTAGGTTGGTTGTGTTACTGGGTGTAGGTTGGTTGTGTTACTGGGTGTAGGTTGTTTATGTTTCTGGGTGTAGGTTGTTTATGTTTCTGGGTGTAGGTTGTTTGTGTTTCTGGGTGTAGGTTGATTGTGTTTCTGGGTGTAGGTTGTTTGTGTTACTGGGTGTAGGTTGGTTGTGTTTCTGGGTGTAGGTTGTTTGTGTTTCTGGGTGTAGGTTGGTTGTGTTTCTGGGTGTAGGTTGGTTGTGTTTCTGGGTGTAGGTTGTTTATGTTTCTGGGTGTAGGTTGTTTGTGTTACTGGGTGTAGGTTGGTTGTGTTACTGGGTGTAGGTTGGTTGTGTTACTGGGTGTAGGTTGGTTGTGTTACTGGGTGTAGGTTGGTTGTGTTTCTAGGTGTAGGTTGGTTGTGTTTCTGGGTGTAGGTTGGTTGTGTTACTGGGTGTAGGTTGGTTGTTATTCTGGATGTAGGTTGGTTGTGTTTCTGGGTGTAGGTTGGTTGTTATTCTGGGTGTATGTTGGTTGTGTTTCTGGGTGTATGCTGGTTGTGTTTCTGTGTGTAGGTTGGTTGTGTTTCTGGGTGTAGGTTGGTTGTGTTTCTGGGTGTATGCTGGTTGTGTTTCTGGGTGTATGCTGGTTGTGTTTCTGGGTGTATGCTGGTTGTGTTTCTGGGTGTAGGTTGGTTGTGTTTCTGGGTGTAGGTTGGTTGTGTTTCTGGGTGTAGGTTGGTTGTGTTTCTGGGTGTAGGTTGGTTGTGTTTCTGGGTGTAGGTTGGTTGTGTTTCTGGGTGTAGGTTGGTTGTGTTTCTGGGTGTAGGTTGGTTATGTTTCTGAGTGTATGTTGGATGTGTTTTGGTGTAGGTTGATTGTGTTTCTGGATGCAGGTTGGTTTTGTTTCTGGGTGTAGTTTGGTTGTTCCTGCATGTAGGTTGGTTGTGTTTATGGGTGTAGGTTGTTTGTGTTTCTGGGCGTAGGTTGGTTGTTATTCTGGGTGTAGGTTGGTTGTGTTACTGGGTGTAGGTTGGTTGTTATTCTGGGTGTACGTTGGTTGTGTTACTGGGTGTAGGTTGTTTATGTTTCTGAGTGTAGGTTGGTTGTGTTTCTAGGTGTAGGTTGGTTGTGTTCTGGGTGTAGGTTGGTTGTGTTTCTGGGTGTAGGTTGGATGTGTTACTGGGTGTAGGGTGGTTGTGTTTCTGGGTGTAGGTTGGTTGTGTTACTGGGTGTAGGTTGGTTGTTATTCTGGGTGTAGGCTGATTGTGTTTCTGGGTGTAGATTGGTTGTGTTTCTGGGTGTAGGCTGGTTTTATTCTGGGTGTAGGTTGGTTGTGTTTCTGGGTGTAGGTTGGTTGTTATTCTGGGTGTAGGCTGGTTGTGTTTCTGGGTGTAGATTGGTTGTGTTTCTGGGTGTAGGTTGGTTGTGTTACTGGGTGTAGGGTGGTTGTGTTTCTAGATGTAGGCTGGTTGTGTTTCTGGTGTAGGTTGTTTATGTTTCTAGGTGTAGGTTGGTTGTGTTTCTGGGTGTAGGTTGGTTGTGTTTCTGGGTGTAGGTTGGTTGTGTTTCTGGGTGTAGGTTGGTTGTGTTTCTGGGTGTATGCTGGTTGTGTTTCTGGGTGTAGGTTGTTTATGTTACTGGGTGTAGGTTGTTTATGTTTCTGGGTGTAGGTTGGTTGTGTTACTGGGTGTAGGTTGGTTGTGTTTCTGGGTGTAGGTTGGTTGTGTTACTGGGTGTAGGTTGGTTGTGTTACTGGGTGTAGGTTGGTTGTGTTTCTGGGTGTAGGTTGATTGTGTTTCTGGGTGTAGGTTGGTTGTGTTACTGGGTGTAGGTTGGTTGTGTTACTGGGTGTAGGTTGGTTGTGTTACTGGGTGTAGGTTGGTTGTGTTTCTGGGTGTAGGTTGGTTGTGTTACTGGGTGTAGGTTGGTTGTGTTTCTGGGTGTAGGTTGGTTGTGTTACTGGGTGTAGGTTGGTTGTGTTACTGGGTGTAGGTTGGTTGTGTTACTGGGTGTAGGTTGTTTATGTTTCTAGGTGTAGGTTGGTTGTGTTACTGGGTGTAGGTTGGTTGTGTTTCTGGGTGTAGGTTGGTTGTGTTTCTGGGTGTAGGTTGGTTGTGTTTCTGGGTGTAGGTTGTTTATGTTTCTAGGTGTAGGTTGGTTGTGTTACTGGGTGTAGGTTGGTTGTGTTTCTGGGTGTAGGTTGGTTGTGTTTCTGGGTGTAGGTTGTTTATGTTTCTGGGTGTAGGTTGGTTGTGTTTCTGGGTGTATGTTGGTTGTGTTTCTGGGTGTAGGTTGTTTATGTTTCTGGGTGTAGGTTGGTTGTGTTTCTGGATGTAAGCTGGATGTGTTTCTGGGTGTTCGTTGGTTGTGTTTCTGGATGTAGGTGGGTTGTGTTTCTTGATGTTGGTTGGTTGTTTTTATTAATGTAGGTTGGTGTGTTTCTGGTTGTACGCTAGTTCTGTTTCTGAATGTATTGACCCCTTGATTAAAGAGCTTTTGTTAGATTCTTTAAAGTGCAGTGAGCGCGAGTCGGATGTAACGTCTCAGTAACCAGTGGTTGCGATTGCGTATTTATGGATACCGCACAGCCAAAATCAGCCACTTGCCGGGTTGGGCTTTGGGTTTGGGTTCGTGCTGGGTCCATATGTCAACGGTCGACACTACTGATCTCCAAACAATTATCAAAAATTATTGACAAGATAGTCAAATATCTAACATCAAAGTTAATTTAGAACTGGATAATTGTATTTTTAAGGACTATTTAAACCCGAAAAATAATTATATTTACCAAGTCCGGATATGTAGTTTAATTTTTCCACTATCCCTCGGAATGTCCCTCCACAATAACTTCGAAGATCGGTACACGAGTGTGGTTCATCCTCCGCTGCAAACCTATCAGTTAATATCTGTTAAGACATATGATAAGTTATTAATGAAAATTAAAACAAAAATTATAAAGACGTAAAAACATAGACAGACACTAACGAACAACACATGGACCAGATAGCACGTCTTGGAACAGGTACACATTATAATGTGGTGGTGCAAAACTAGCTATACGTGCTCCGATGCCATTATCACTTGCCTACTTGGTACAGACACAAATTATAATTTGGTGATGCAAAACTAGCTATACGTGCTCCGATGCCATTATGACTTGCCTACTTGGTACAGACACAAATTATAATGTGGTGGTGCAAAACTAGCTATACGTGCTCCGATGCCATTATCACTTGCCTACTTGGTACAGACACAAATTATAATGTGGTGGTGCAAAACTAGCTATACGTGCTTCGATGCCATTATCACTTGCCTACTTGGTACAGACACACATTATAATGTGGTGGTGCAAAACTAGTTATACGTGCTCCGATGCCATTATCACTTGCCTACTTGGTACAGACACAAGTTATAATGTGGTGGTGCAAAACTAGCTATACGTGCTCCGATGCCATTATCACTTGCCTACTTGGTACAGACACAAGTTATAATGTGGTGGTGCAAAACTAGCTATACGTGCCCCGATGCTATTATCACTTGCCTACTTGGTACAGACACAAATTATAATGTGGTGGTGCAAAACTAGCTATACGTGCTCCGATGCCATGATCACTTGCCTACTTGGTACAGACACAAATTATAATGTGGTGGTGCAAAACTAGCTATACGTGCTCCGATGCCATTATCACTTGCCTACTTGGTACAGACACAAATTATAATGTGGTGGTGCAAAACTAGCTATACGTGCTCCGATGCCATTATCACTTGCCTACTTGGTACAGACACAAGTTATAATGTGGTGGTGCAAAACTAGCTATACGTGCTCCGATGCCATTATCACTTGCCTACTTGGTACAGACACAAGTTATAATGTGGTGGTGCAAAACTAGCTATACGTGCTCCGATGCCATTATCACTTGCCTACTTGGTACAGACACAAATTATAATGTGGTGGTGCAAAACTAGCTATACGTGCTCCGATGCCATTATCACTTGCCTACTTGGTACAGACACAAGTTATAATGTGGTGGTGCAAAACTAGCTATACGTGCTCCGATGCCATGATCACTTGCCTACTTGGTACAGACACAAATTATAATGTGGTTATGCAAAACTAGCTATACGTGCTTCGATGCCATTATCACTTGCCTACTTGGTCGTTGTTTCACCTGGCTGTCAGGTTGATCGCTGTCTTCTGGTGTCAGGTGCTTGATGTTATCATGCTGTAGTTGTGAAACGTTACCATGGTGAGTTGGTACCTGATTTCTAGTCAGGTTGTCATGCATCAAAGTTTACTGGTGTAGGTTGGTCTATGTTTCTGTCCAGTCTGTCTGTTGCCTAATTCCTGAGTGAAGGTCTTGATTTACTGATCTTGCTGGTGGTTGTACAATTTGAATGGCTACCCATGGCGTAGCTGGCAGATCATGTCTGGAGTCGTAGCTTCTCTTATGATTTTGGTGAGGTTTTAATGAGTATCTGGTAGTATCTGGAGTGTTTCCTGGGCTCTAGCTTTGGTGATTTTGATACGTACCGTGGTTTGTTATCGTGACTTGATCTTTGAGGTTGGGTGTTTTATAAGCAGGTCTGGTATGTTCCTGGACTTGTCACGGCTAGTTTGGTTTCTTGTATAGACCTAGTAAAGATCTTTGTATCCTCTTTAGGTTTGCTAGTCGACCGGGGAATATGTAACTGAGCCTATCCAATGATCGTCTCGATTGTATGCTGTACCTCATCAGCTTGGTGCATTGGTTTGGCTTCCTGGGTCAACATGTTGTAAGGTCGCTTACTACTGTCAGTCTGTTCAGACAATGAGTCAAAATGTTATTGTACCGTAAGGTGTGTCGAGACTTGTAAGACTGTAGTATAGGTTGTCTAGGATGTTGTCGTAATGTTTGAGTTAATTGTAGTAGTTTTAGACTATTGGTAGAACACGTTTAACTATGTATTGGTTGGACTAAACCGGATTGTTTTATGTGTGCAATTTGCTCGTAGAGGGTCTAATACGCACAACAACTTTTCGCAAATGTACAAGGTGAAAGTTCATTGCTTACAAAGCTGCTTGTGAAGCTAGCAGTTGTAAATCAATGTTCTTATAGATCATCTGATGTAAGTTTTGGATTGCAAGAGTAAACGATCATGTAGTTATAATGCTGTGCTTAAGTTAACATGTGTACGATGACACAATCGAAACTAAATAGTGTGGACAAGATGGTCAGTCTTGGACAAGGTCATGGTTTTTACATCGGTGGTGGTCGACAATAATGTCTAGTCGTATGTTAGGACTCGACGGTATTGAGCCATTATGAGTTCCTATTTAGGTAGACTCATTGATTTTGTTGGTGCAAAGATAGGCTGATACTGGTATGTATCCGTAGTGCATTATATTCGCTGACGTTTGTGAGTTAGAACAGTTTAATGTGTTCAGTGTTAAACTAGTGATTGTTGCTCCGATTGCATTATCCGTTGCTCTTGTCAGCTAAATTTGTCGTGTGGTCTGAAATACGTAGCAGAGTTGACTTGTTCGATGCCATGGTGAGTGATTGCTTGGTACAGAAGCTGCTTTGGATGGTGGTTGCGAAGACTGTGTTCTACGTGCTCGATGCCATTACTGGGTTGCATTTGTCGTCACGTTATAATGTTGGGTGTCAGTTATTGTATGCGTAGTCTGTTTTGAACTGGGTTGTCACGTATGGTTGACTTGGTAGACGCAAGTTTGTTATGTCGTGGCTGCATATTTCTTGTTAGGCGTGTTTACTGGGCAGCAGTTGTCGTCATGGTGACTAAAGAGTGTAGTTTTGTGTAAGAACGTAGCTGAACGGTTGTCGGTTCCTAGTAGGATGGCACTGCGCTACTTGATTTGCTCAGTGTAGTGTGTGTCGGTATGCAATAGCTTGCTTCGTGTGTCTGATAGTTGTAGTTGTTAGTCTGGTTTGACATGTTGCTGTGTCAGCTGTTAGTGCAAATTATGAATGGTGGTGGCTAAAACTTGTATTGGTGTTGTGTTATGGCTTGGTGCGTTCTCTGTGGTGCAGTTTAGTGTCGGTGTATGGTTTGTTGTGAAGTTGCTTAGGTGTCTGTTGCATTGTAAGTTGTGTCGTACTGGTGTGTTTGGTAGATGTTAGTTCTGGTGTAGGGTGTGTTTGGTAGGTAGGTTGCTTCGGTTTCTGTATGCTGGTCGCTTATGTGTTTGGTAGCTTGGTGTCGTTTCCTGGTGTAGTTGTGTGGTGGTCAGGTGTTTCTGGGTGTAGGCTGTTGTGTTACTGGGTGTTGCTCTGTAGCTTGGTTGCAGCAGTGGTTTGTCTGGTGTAGGTGGTTGTATGCTAGTGTGTCCGGTGGCCTGGTTGCTTGCCTACGGGTGTCAGTTGATTGGTTGGTGCAACTGGCTTGCGGTCTGTGTCGATGGGCTTGTACTGGGTGCTAGCTGTGCTGGTGTATCGGGTGTGTTTTGCGGTGGTGAACTGGTGGTGTGCTTGGGTGGTGCTTTGGTAGGTCAGGTTTGTGCTCTGGTGATTGAGTTTAGGTGGTGGCTGTTGCGGATGTGCTGGTGTGTATCTGGTCGCAGTTGCGTGCTTAGTTTCTGGACGGTGTGTTGTTTGTGATGGGATGGCTGTCTGATGGTGGCACTGGTCCTGGTCTGGCATGGTGCTGTTTGCTTCTGCTGTGCGTTGTTACTGTCGTTGTGTCTAGTTGGTGGCTGTTTGCTTTGCCGAGGCTGTCTCGGTGTGGCTGTGTTCTGGGTAGGTTTGGTTGTGGTGCTTGTGTTGGTGGAGTTGTTGTACTGTCAGTTGTGCTGTACTTGATGTAGTTGGATGGTCTGTGTTTTATGCATCTGTAGGTTGCTCTCGTACTAGGTCTGTGTTGGTAGCGGTTGTGAGGTTGGTGCTTCGATCTGTAGGTGTTACCGGTGTAGTCGGTTGGTCAGGTGTGTGTCGTGTTTCTCTGGTCTGGTGTTCGTGGCGTATCTGGTTGTGTCTGGGTAGTGGTTGTTCCTGGTGTAGGTGTCTGTCCTGGTGCCAGTGCTTATCTTCTGGGTGTAGGCTGGTTGTGCTTCTGGTGAGGTTGGCTATGTCCTATCTGGTAGTGTTACCTGTAGGTAGTTGGTATGCAGTTCTGGTCGTGTTGTTTGTGTTTGACTTTGAAGGGTCTATGTGCTTTGTGTACCTGGTGTATGGTGTAGTCGCGGTTGTGTGCTCTGGTGAGGCTGTTGTTCTGCGTATGGCTGGTTGTGTCTACTCTGGTAATTATGTTTGACTGTTCTATGTGTGCTTGGTGAGTTGTTTCTCGCGTGTGCTGGTTGTGTTTGCTGAGGCTGGTGTGTTCTCGGTTAGTGTTTGGGTGCTGAGTCTATTGCTCTGGTAATTATCCTGGCTTCCTCGTGCCTAGGCTTTGGTGTTCCTTGGTATACTCCTACCTGGTATTGATCTCTTGGTGAGGTCTCTTTATTGGAGGCGTTAGCGGTGAATATGTTTCAAATATGCTTCAGAGGTGTTGTGTCGCTAGGCTGCTTTTCTGTTGTTGCTTCTCTCAAATTTGGTCGTGCTTGGTTTCTGGTAGTTTTGTCTAGCAGGTGTTTAGGTGCGTTCAGCTGCGTGGTTTTGTCTGTTTCGGTAGTGTGTTTATCGCTGTCTGGTGGTGTTATTGGGGTTCGTGTTTCTCTT
>CM029598.1:94761565-94857911 GCA_017311375.1 Mytilus coruscus
ACATACAAATGTTTCAACTTCTGACTGCAGGCATATATGTTAGTTTGATACTTGTTTAAAAAAAGGTCCGATATGTGTCTAGAAACGCTTATCGAAACTATTTTTAAATTTTGATCAATTCCTTTTGTGAAAATTTTAAGTATTAGTTCTTCTGGTTCAAAAACATATGGTTTGCATTTAACTTTAAACGTATGTTATCCCTGTTGATCTTTTTCGTTCATATCTATATATATATGTTTGCTATATACTATCTAAAATGATATACCACCATATGTCTTCTACGAAATTTACAAACATCAGGAAGTTGGAATTTCAAATTTAACGATACTAAACTTCATTCAATATCTAAATGAGATGTTCACGTTCACGTAACTATTGGTATCTGATCATTTTAACTCAAGTTTAAGTGTTTGAAGTCAATTTTCAAAAATACTGTTTTGGCAAAATAAAACAAAGATTTTCCAGAAAATCAATTGATCAATCTCTGTTAAGTTCTTGAATGGATCTTTTGAAATAAGGGGGAAGTACGGGTTTGTTTCCATTTATGGTTGTTTGCTTTTAATGAAAACAAATATATTGTGGGTCCTTGTATTGTCCTTCTCTCTATAAGTTGTTGGGGTTCGTGTTGCTCAATCTTTAATTTTCTCGACAGTGTTTTGAAGAATTCTGTTTGTCTTTTCGTCTCTTTTCCTTGTGACCACGATATTTTCTATTAACTATGACTTTCTGATTGTAACGCTGATGTAGTCTGCCTCTTTTGTTGTCGTTTTACCTGTAGATGGTATATTTCATATTTGAGTTGTATATCTCCATGAACAAGATGACTCACTTTCTTCTCTCATTTCATGGTAGTTGTATGATTCTTTATTCAGTGACAACTTGTTTTGTAGTATAGAGGAACTACTTGTAGTATTTGATTTCTCTCTTGGTATCGTCTGTCTCTTCTTTAAACATATTGTGAAATGGATTTTTAAATGTATTAATGAAATCATATCTCACTGATGATTGAATTGCAAAACGACACAGAAATTTAATATACTCTCTGCTCCGATTTCAACTAGCTCTTATATATAATGATCGTGGTTTTTGGTTTTAACAGCTCTGCAATTTTGAATACGGTTTGGATTGTTATTGTTTGGCCTCGGTCAACACAAAAGAGACATTTATTGTCGAGATGCACATATGGTGCAATAGCATTGATATAGTTAATATTATTGTTACTTGGTGTTGTCTATATTTGTTTCTTGAAATTAACATCATTTTAATCTAGTCATAATTGTTTCTTATTTTCAGCTGTTTACAACTAAGTTATCTTTCTGTTTCCGTCACTTTTCATAGGTCATTGAAAGGTGTTCTCGACAGAACTCTGTATATATCGTATCCTTTTCCAGTTTTTTTTATTCTGACAATGTTTTAATTCAATTCAGACCCATTTACCAATAAAGATAAGGTGAAGGGAATGATTGCCAATGATATAACAAAAATCAATAATGAAATATGCAAACCCCGCCATATTCTTTATGTACCTGTCCAAAGTCAGGAGCCTGTTATTTAGTGGTTGTCGCTTGTTGCTGTATATCATATTTGTTTTCGTTCATTATTTTGTACATAAATCAGGCCGCTAGTTAACTCGTTTGAATTGTTTAACATTTGTCATTTCGTGGCCTTTTATAGCTATGTCGTATGGGTTTTACTCGTTGTTGAAGGCCGTACTGTGACCTATAGTTTTTATTTTTGTGCCATTTGCTCTCATGTGGAGACTTGTCTCAATGGCAATCATCATCTTATTTTTATATTTTAAACAACTATTTAGGTAAATTATTATTAATTGGCACTTGGCTTTCCTTTTTGTTGTCAATGGTTAAACTAGCTTTCCCACAAGTAAAACATGGTTGTTTGCGCATTGTATTCACAATGACAAGATGTCAACTTTGTCGTTTTATGTTGAATTTTCAAACTGTTTAAGGTTTTTCCTCATGTCTTTTCAACGTCTATCCCTGACAGTTTGTCAATCTCTACTTCCTGACGTCTTTACAACATGTGTTTTAACCGCTTTTAAAACGTCAGTTTGTAAGGTTTTTAACGTATTACCCTTTAAGTCTTATTATGAAGTCATGTCAATGTACAAAATGTAATCCTGCAAATATTTCCTGGGTACCAATTGTCGTGGATTAAAGAAAATTGTATTTCATGGATATTTGATTTGGTAGTTTTGTAAATGTTTTTATACAAGCCTAGAAAAAAGGTACTTCGATGAACATTTAAATTCGTGGCTGCCAAATCTCTCATGCTTGGTAGGACTATTGGCCTTCATGTGTTATTGATCACATTGTCATTTTTATTCCAAAATGTTATGGAAGGAATAGAACCATATATCGAACCACTTTAACACCATTTTCAGCCTAATAACAGCAACGAATACTAAAGCTTGAAATATACTTTACAAGATGATGATGATGATGATGATGATGATGATGATGATGATGATGATGATGATGATGATGATGATGATGATGATTTAGATGATGATTAAGATGATGATGATTTAGATGATGATTAAGATGATGATTTAGATGATGATGATGATTTAGATGATGATTAGGATGATGATGATTTAGATGATGATTAAGATGATGATTAAGATGATGATGATGATTTAGATGATGATTTAGATGGTTTAGATGATGATGATGATGATGATGATGATATGTCACCCTATGTTGGCATTATTCCGACTCTGAGCCAACCAGTATTTGCTTTTCTCCTAAATCCCACATGCTTAGCAGAGAAGTAACAAATACCAATTTTGAAGTCATTTGTTTGGCCCTGCAGGCATCAAAACCTACCACTTTGGCACTTTTAACAAAATATGATGTATCCAGGTCTTCTACCTTCTGACATATTTAAGTTTTACAAAACATTTCCGCCGACAAATGATTGATATACAAATGTTTGGTATTTCACAGCGTAGAAGTTAGAACAAAATATAGAATACTATAAAAGAGCTGTCATTTTGTGTTAAATTTGATTTTAAATTCTTCCGAGAACAAATTTAATTTTACCGTGCTTCATCCGTTCAAATAAAATAATGTACATTTTGCAATTTTTCATTGAAAACTTTTCAAATGACAATAACACTTTATAAATTTGCATCATCTGGAGAATTTTCCTGGATTTACGTTCAGCAGGAACGCTCAAACTTAAATATTTAATAAGTCAAGGATGTATAAGTACTAAAATACATAGGGAGCCAAACGGGACTTAAAAAATTGCCAAATCCACATATTTTAAACTTTGTCTCAGGAAGTTTGAACCTTAGTTTCTAAATGATTTCAAATTTCTCCAATCGTAACAAAAGAAACAAAATTCAATGATGTGCTTCAAAGCTGCAAGTTCAGTATGACTGTTTTAGAAATTAAAAGTCCATAGCTTATATCTAGGACAAAATTAAAAAACAATGTCCATTGTGTTGCAAGCCACATGGCAAGAATAGATTTATAATGTGGTGTTATTCTCAAATTCTTGTGTGATGTCCATTGTCACTTTCAATCAGAATGTTGTCTGTTTTCGATTATTTCTAGTTTTTTTCTTATAATCTACAAAGCATAGTCAGCAGGTTGGTCCCATTCTAACAAGGACAAACAAGTACAAAGGAATTTGATAAAATAGATGCATGCATAGCAGGAGAGGCTTACCTTGTCAACATATTAATTTTAGAGTGCATGTGTTTCCTCAGTTTTCACTTGGTCTGTATATTCAAGCATTGGTAATCTTACATGTAATATGCCTATCTACTCGTATTTTTAGGGTTTAACTTCATGTAGATTTTTTCTTCTGTTTGGCCATATACAAACTAAGATAAACTTTTGACAAATAACTTAACCAAACATTAACAGTAGTATTCATAAAACCTTAAAGCAGTTGTGCCCATGATTTATTATTAAATTTTGACAACCAAAAAGATATTCTATGTTTCAATCTGACAAAAGTAACTACGTCCTTCTATCATTAAAAAAAACAGTCAATGATGCTAACGCTGCCAACGAAGATGGAATGTAGAATCCCTGTCTGGTTTCCGGGACATACATGTTGCAGGCTCAACAAAATCACACAGGTTAGCATTAAAAGGGAAGATGATGATTGTTCAACCTCTCCTTTTCCACGGTTCTCATCAGAATATAAAGCCCAAACAAATGTAAATATCTATTGCTTGTCTCGTGTGGCACAATGATAGGGTCAGTTGGTTGTTCTTCTTTTCTATTTTGTTTGTTTGTTAAAATCCAGCAAATCCAGAGTAAATACATGTTTTCTCCAGGACTTTTGAGATTTACACAACACAACCAGTGCAACGTGCATCCAAGATTGTACATTTATAATTTCCAATCTTCTGACAATTTTTCACTTGATTTTGGTCAACATGATTACAAATTTGTCCAAATTAGTCAGCAGATATAGGATTTGCAGTTTTACTCAAAAGCACAAGTTACTTTTCTCGATTTCTTTTTCGAGATTCAATCAATCTTTCAGGGTTCGGTCAGTTTGCAGACAGGATGTATTTATAGTTTTGCCTAACAGGAAATAATCTGCTTATAGATGGGTGTTTTATGTTAAGGAAATGTGTTTAAAACTCTGATAATTAACTGCTTAGTTAAGATAATAATACCACTGAAATCAGTGTGCCTAAACAAATCACGGACAAACTGTTATCCTCTTCATGTATCATTTATCTAATTTGAATGAACAAAGATGGCTTACCTTGAGTTCCTTGGGTGAAATAAATTGCTTCCTCATTTCTTCTTTACCTTCTCTGAACACTATGAGTGTTGGTAACTGTTTTGAGTATGATCCACTATCGATGTAAAACCTGGAATATATGAAACCATTGAAACAGTCAGTAGCTATTTGGGAAACAATCCACTATAAACATTACATATAAAATACATGTAACAGTATAAACAATGGGCAGTTGTTTGAAGAATGGTCACCTTATTTTTATTTAAGTTAAAACTCATTAATTCTTTGATACATTGCAAAAACAAACTGTAGTATTTATTAAATAATAACTGTAATTCATAACATTAAACACACATCTGTGATAAAAAGGGTACAGTTAGTGCCACTAATAGCATCACATGATGGTATCATTTAATTTAATAATCAATACCAAAAGCTTTTATGTATGGCAGTTACAAAATTTTAGACTTAAAATATCATATATCTCTTCTTCTAGTGCATGTTCAAAATTTTGAATAGATTGCTTGTACAAGTTGTTTGGATGTTTGCTGAAGCATAATACTTAATATTATTAACAATTGCTGACTATGACACAGATGGAATTGTAGTCAAATTATAAAATTATATTGCACAAAATTCATCTATTTTCATGGAGACCAATTTTCTTGGATAGGTTTCGAAACATTCTTCATACCAGCCTATAGGGAATACTTAAATCTATGGTTCACTGAATCCATGAAAATTAGAACTCACTGTTACTAATGCCTTCAATTTAGAAGCAACATATGTTAGTGTAAACATATTTTATTAAAGAATTTGTTATGTATAGCTACAGAGTAAATAGATACGAAATATACATGTAATCTAAAATTGGGATTAAAAAACAAGAGCAGTGTTCTTATATAAATCCCTGTCCCTAAAGAGTTTACCTTCTCACTAAATTGGTATTTCACTTAAAACAAGGTACTCACATCTTACATAATATATTTTTCTTAAATGCTTTGATAAATGGACAAAATATTGCAAAACTAAGGTTCCATCTCCCTAAGCATGCTAATGAAAAGTTGATCTTTGATGAAATTGACTATTCTTTTCAGTAGTCAATATTTTGGCTATTTTATACATCCCTGGTTTTAATGGTTAAGTAAATAAACTAATCATAGATGCCAGGATTGAAATTTTGTACGCCAGATGTGAGTTTCGTCTACAAAAGACTCACCAGTGACACTTGAATAAACAAAAGTTAAAAAGGACAAACAAAGTTCGAAGTTGAAGAGCATTGAGGACCCCAAATTTCTAAATGTTTTGCCAAATATAGCTAAGGTAATCAATTCCTGGGAAGAAAAACCTTAGTATATCGGAGAATTCAAAGTTTTGTAAACAGTAAAATTATAAATTAAGACCATATCAATGATAATTAATGTCAACACAGAAGTGCTGACTACAGGCTGCTGATACCTTGGGAGAAAAACTCAACCAGCAGTGGCATCGACCCAGTGGTTGTTAATAAACTAATCAGAGATACCAGAATTGAAATTTTTCCGCCACTCACGCGTTTTGTCTACAAAGGACTCATCAGTGACGCTCGAATCAAAAAGTCAAAAGGGCCAACAAAGTTCGAAGTCAAAGAGCATTGAGGACCAAAATTCCTAAAAGTTTTGCCAAATATAGCTAAGGTAATCAATTCCTGGGGTAGAAAAGCCTTAGTATATCGGAGAATTCAAAGTTTTGTAAACAGTAAAATTATAATTAAGACCATATCAATGATAATTAATGTCAACACAGAAGGGGCTAGGTTTGAGTGTTCCTGATGAAGTTAAATCAAGAAAAGCTCTTTGGACGAGCAAAATTTATAAAGTGTTATTTTCATTTACTAGCAGTCGGTGCTGGTGAACTGTAAGTCCCCAACGGAACCATCAGCTCAGAAGTTGGTGCTTCCATACTGATATGAATTACAACAATCTTTTCTTAAACCTCAAAACCTCCATTGAATGACAACCTTTAGTAGAAATCTATATAATCTAACCTTTAGAATTGAGAATGGAAATGGGGAATGTGTCAAAGAGACAACAACCCGCCCAAAGAGCAGAAAACAGCCGAAGGCCACCAATGGGTCTTCAACACAGCGAGAAAATCCAACATTTGTCCAACCTCTGAAACTTTGCTACATCTATTTTACCGAATTTCAAATTTTCTATACTGTAACTGAAAAAACAATTAATTAAATGCATTTGCATAGGTAGGAACTAATTGTTTTCATAGAAACCATTTTATATACTTGGAAAACTAATTCAGAAAGTACTGTACCTGTGAAATGTCTCCCAATGTTGCTAAATAATTTCAATTAAGAATTTTAAACAAAATTGAAAAATTTTTTACTTTTTAAAAAAAATAAATTTAAATAAACCTTTTGATTATTTATTGAAAACCAATTTAAAACGGTAATCAGTTCAAATTGCTATATAACTAAAATCATCTTTTAAAACCTAGATTTGTTTAAATGAAGTACTTTCTTGAATATTTGTTGCTTCAATTCGGAATATTGAATAAAAATACAACGAATTGTAAAAGAAATTTTCCAAAATGAATACATAAACATTTGTAATGATTAACAAAGTTTAAATATTAGGGGTAGCATACCAGTAATTCATGTTTAATATCAACTCAAAGATAAACAAAGGTATATTCTAAAATCTATAAATTTAAAAATTAGGATTTATTATTTTCATTATTAGAAATAACTTCAAATGAAACCACTTTCCAAATTTAAAGTAAATCCTGATTAAAATATCATTAATAATTCAGAGTTTAATTATAAATATTTGTTTAATCAAACATACACAATTTCTGGAATATTGGAATAAAAATTTAACAGTAATTCATTTTAATTTATCATAAAAAATTAATGTCAAAAGAAATAACCTAAAAAAAAAATTAACGTACAATATTGATACATAGTCCATAAAATGAATATTTCTAAATTAAAAAATCTGAACTACATCCCTTTTAAGTTTTCAATTTTAAAATTTAAAAAAATTTTTGATTTATATATAAGATCTACTTATTTTTAATTCATTTGAATATTAAATAATCCAATTCAAAAAAATTTAATCAAGTATAATATGGCCTGTTTTTTATCAAAATTTGTTCCCAATTTGATTTATTAAATCCATGAATTATAACGGTTTCCTCTTAAGTACTTTTGCCAACTTACTTTGTAATAACTCAGGTAAATTTCATTTTATTAATGATATTATTTAACTATTGTAGCCAATAAAAAACAATAAAGTCAACATTTTTCCTGTTAATTTCTCAATATTTCGAATTTTAATATTAAAATTGTTAGATCAAATTTGTGCAATTTTAATCTTAATCAAATTAAATTTGATATTTGTCCTTTTATTATTGTTTAAATTTTTTTATGCAAATAATGAATTTCAGCTTTTTTACTCCTTAGTCTTTTAATATGATGTTTTTCAACCAAAATTAGAATTATGGCTTTTTTGAAGTGCAATTTTGTTACTGTTATTAGTAAAAACGGTTTAAGGGTTTATAATTTACGTAAATGCCCATTTTAATTTCAATTTAAATTTTTCGTTTGGTATTTGTTGATTAAATGTTTTTCTTGATATTTTGTTTTTATTTCCCGGTTATGTCCCATTTAATATTCTTAAAAGAGTAATTTAAAGTTTATCTATTATTGCTCCTTTTCCGTAAAATTTAATTGACAAAGTTTCTTTACTAATTGCATGTTTGTAAACGTTAGAAATTTATTGATATATTGACTACAATTTATTATATTACTAAAGGTTCAAGTAGAACATTAATTTTATAAATTCAATTTTAAATTGGAATTATTTTAAATCGTTTAATGATTCTAAATTAAACTATGACTATTTTAACGAATATTTTCTATTCCCAAAGTTAAGGTTCAACACTGGCATTAAAACGAATTTGGATCTACAATGTTAATTAAATTTAAATTAAAAGATTAAATTTAAATTCATTAATATTTTTGTCCTGATAACTTAAAAATTTTATCTAATTGTAAATTATTTTAAAATACAAATGCGAAAAAATAAGTTTAAGTTGTTTATTCAGCATTTCACTACATTTTTGGATATGTTCCAACCTAATAAATTTCTTGATTAAAACATTTTCAAATTGTTAAATCAATAGTGCCTAAGTCGGGTTTTTATTATAAAATTATACTAAAACAATTTAAAATTTTTAAATTTTAAATTTAGAGAACAAAGTACTTTTAACAAATAAAGGATGTAATAATATCAAAATTTACGGAAAAAAGGTTAAGGAAATGAAACCTAACTTGATAATTAAAGGGTAAAATAATTCTAAAACATTTAATATATCAAGAAAATATCCTGAACTAACTGAACATGAATAATTAAAATTGTGGGTTACTTTTAAAGTGCCAAAATTGTTGAATTTTTAAAAAATTCCAACTATTTAATTTACTTAACTAATACAGTCAAAAAATGAAATCAGGTCATTAAAAGGACCCAAATGAATAATAAACAGTCCTAAATAAAAACATTAATATTTCGAAAATAAGGATAATTACCATTGCAAAGATGAATCAAAATAAACTTTGGCAATTGATTTATAGAAAAAGAAGTTAAATTTTAATAAATATGATTATAAAAATTTACAGGAAAATAAATAAATCTTAGAATTTCCTAATGATGAAAAAGAAATTACTTTAATTTTCTAAAAGCACGAATCTTTTTTAATTCAAACATTTTAAAATATTGTACCGATTCATTAAATAAAAGTCTAGTAAATAAACTGGTTAAATTTTAATTTTATAAGCTTTAATAGTAAAATAAATAAATAAAAATTAGTTTGATTAACAATTTAATTTAAAAAAATTAGAAAAAAAAAATTTAACTTAATTTCCCAAATTTGAATTTTAAAACGATGACCTAAACAATTTTAATAAAATTGCTCAAATTTTCCGAATTACTGTTTTATATTAACGCAATAATTTCGGTTTATTTGTTTGAATATAGTTAAAATTTTTTAAATGGCAATTCTTACTTAATTAATAATTATATCCATTCCGTTTTTTATTTTGAAGATAAAATTCACTTAAAAAAATCCGACATTTAATAACGTTTAAATTACATCATATAATTTAAACCGATAAAGTAAAAATTAAAATTACATTTAAATATTAATTCAATTTAAACCTTTTGAAAATTTCATTTCCGATTGTCAACTATTTTGTAACATGTGGGTCCTGGTTTGGGAAACTCTAAGGAAAACCAAATCCAATAACAATTACAAACAAGGCATCAAAAACCCGGACATTAAAAGAAAACATAATGTAAACAACATTAAAAGGACATTTAACCAATGCCAAATATTACTGTAAAAATTTAAGCAAAGAATACAGGTAAATTTACAAGTAATAAAATAGGAAAATTATAAAAATTAATTTACATTAAACAGAAAAAGAATATATAATAATTATTAATTAAACAGTCGATAATTGAAACCCATTAACCGTTAAATTAAAATTCTCAAAAATTTTACCAAATAATATTTTAATGATTATTAAATTAATAAATTTAATAATTTAATAAGATTAACATTTTTAAAAATGTGAAAATTAAGAATTCTTTAATATGAAATTAATAATTTATTATTTAAATGAACAGGTAATTAATCTTCACCATAAAAATAAAAAATCAAACCAAAATAAATAACGATTCAAGAACAAAACTAAAAATTAATAGAAAATGAATTGAACTGTTAACACAGGTTAATGAATTAACATTAAAATTTAAATATCATGGTATTAAACCAGGGTATTAAAAGGTTAAAATCATAAATGCATTTCAGTTTATAAATAATAAGTATTAAAGAAATTAAAATTATTGAATTATGAAATTCTTTAAAATTTCCAGTCAAAATATAGTTAAAAAAATTTGATATGTTTTAATTCAACATAATGCTAACGTTTGGGGCTAAAATCAATAGTCTTATTAATAATGTTGTTTAACTTTAAAATTTCTTTTTGTGAAAACGCCAGCAAACTGCTAGGAACCATACAAATAAAAAATATATCTTTCCTAAAATGTTATAATTAACTAAATTTTATTTAGAAACAGCAAATTTAGAATTTAACCTCGGAACAAAAACAAAATTCTGAGCAGTCAATAAAAGTTTTAAGAATTTATATCATTTATATTACAAATCAAATTTTAAGCCTTTAAATTTTGTTTAAATAATTACACATTAAACTTTAAGAATTATATATAAATTTCAATTAAATTAATTTCAAATTGCATTACTTTTAAATTATGGATTGTTAAATTTGGACATATTTGTAATGGAGAATTTAAAATTTGAATTTTATAACTTTAAAGGTGTACATTTAAGATTAATGAACTCAATTGGTACAATAAGTTGAAGGTTATCTTTAATTAAGTATGAATATTAAATTCAATATTAATATTTTTTCAATTCAAAAAGTGTTAGTCTTAATATTTTCAAAATAAAGTTAAGCAGGGGAAAATAATTTTTCAATTCTTAAAGTAATAAATGTTTAAAGAAGTTTGTAATTATTTAAATCTTTGTAATAAGATTTTTAAAAAGCTTTCCAAATTTTTAGGAAAAAATTTTATAAGATATTTTTCTATGGTTCCAAATAACTAATTTCAAAAAACAGCTTTGGATTACAAATAATACACGGAATAATTTAAGTTCATAAGAAAGTTTGTATACCATATTTAATACTGGTTAGGTTTAATTTAGAAATCAAAAATTTTATTTAAAATGGATAACCAGTATATTTATTTTTAAAGTGAGGCTATTAACTAATACTAACAGCTATATATTTTAAGAAAATAGAATGTATAAGCTAATAGTAAAAGACTTCAGAATGAATTAATTAAAGTTAATAATTCTGATAAGAGTCAAAACAGCCATCAGTGACATGCACTAAAGTGAAACAGTTATTAAAACAATTAAGGAAAAATTTAATTTTAATAATTATCAAAGGTTTAAATTTTTGAATTCAACAAAATGGAAAATGCAATTAATTAATCTGAGGTCAAATTGGAAGTTCTAATTTAATGCTTGCATTTAATTGTAACATTGGCGAAATTTATTTGAGCTAAATATTATTAGTTATTGTAATTAAACTTTGATACACGATTATATAATTTAATTTTGCTATCAACGGTTTTATTTAGAGTTTTAGAGCTAAAAACTTTTAAAAATTGTTATGTTAAAACATCAAATCATTACAGAGTTACAATAGAGGAAAGGGTAAAGCTTAGCAATCACCGAAACAAGTAATTAATCCAAAAGAAAATTAATAAACAAGGGACCTTTCCAAGGGGCTAATGAAAAACTAAAGGCCAAAAAAGACAGTGAACAATTCAACTTTAAAGGTTAACTTTCAAAAAACAAAAAGCGAAAGCGTTGCTGAATGGCGGTTAATTAGGCCATTAAAACATGTTTATTAATGTTAAGCCAAATTTAAATTATTTGTGCGTCAACAGGTCTTTATTTTTGTTTACTATTTCCTTTTAATACATTTTCCTTTGCTTTAATCTAATATACGTCAAGGTTTCTTTTTGAATTTTTGATTTGCTGTCATTAATTTTAATTTGTGTTTAATGGTATCATTTTGAATTTTTTCTAGTATAAAATAAGTTGAAACTTTTTAATTTTTCTACTTGTTGGGAAATTTAACTTTGTAAAATTTTTTGAAAAACATTAAATATTTAAATAAAATTAAAAAACTTCATATTTCTCATGGCCTTAATCTTTTTTCTATTTTGTTTTAAATTAAAAATTTGTTTAAAGTTTTTGATAATTTCAAAATTTAAAATTATCAGTCAAAACTCAAAAACCTTATAAATTTTTGTGGACTTTACATTTTCTTATTTATTTAAGAACGAATATGCTTCCTTGCGTTATTTTATAGTCATAAATTTTAAATAAAGCCACTTTTTTTTAGAAATTGTGATTTTATTTGGCAAAAACTTAATTTTTAAAGTTTCTAGTACCCAAATTTTTTTTAGAAATCTGTTTGTTTTAGGAAAAATTTTTAATTTCGACCTTTTGTTGTCTGTTAAATTTTTTGTTAAAATGCTTCGTTTAAGTGTTTTTTGTTGAATTTTTTTGGAATGTTTTTTTTGGATGTTTTTTAAGGGTGTTTTTATAATTTTTTTAGGAATTTTTTTTTTGGATGTTTTATGGGTTTTTTTAAATGTTTTGTTATTTGGAATTTTTTGAAATATACTTTACAAGATGATGATGATGATGATGATGATGATGATGATGATGATGATGATGATGATGATGATGATGATGATGATGATTTAGATGATGATTAAGATGATGATGATTTAGATGATGATTAAGATGATGATTTAGATGATGATGATGATTTAGATGATGATTAGGATGATGATGATTTAGATGATGATTAAGATGATGATTAAGATGATGATGATGATTTAGATGATGATTTAGATGGTTTAGATGATGATGATGATGATGATGATGATGATATGTCACCCTATGTTGGCATTATTCCGACTCTGAGCCAACCAGTATTTGCTTTTCTCCTAAATCCCACATGCTTAGCAGAGAAGTAACAAATACCAATTTTGAAGTCATTTGTTTGCCCTGCAGGGCATCAAAACCTACCACTTTGGCACTTTTAACAAAATATGATGTATCCAGGTCTTCTACCTTCTGACATATTTAAGTTTTACAAAACATTTCCGCCGACAAATGATTGATATACAAATGTTTGGTATTTCACAGCGTAGAAGTTAGAACAAAAATATAGAATACTATAAAAGAGCTGTCATTTTGTGTTAAATTTGATTTTAAATTCTTCCGAGAACAAATTTAATTTTACCGTGCTTCATCCGTTCAAATAAAATAATGTACATTTTGCAATTTTTCATTGAAAACTTTTCAAATGACAATAACACTTTATAAATTTGCATCATCTGGAGAATTTTCCTGGATTTACGTTCAGCAGGAACGCTCAAACTTAAATATTTAATAAGTCAAGGATGTATAAGTACTAAAATACATAGGAGCCAAACGGGACTTAAAAAATTGCCAAATCCACATATTTTAAACTTTGTCTCAGGAAGTTTGAACCTTAGTTTCTAAATGATTTCAAATTTCTCCAATCGTAACAAAAGAAACAAAATTCAATGATGTGCTTCAAAGCTGCAAGTTCAGTATGACTGTTTTAGAAATTAAAAGTCCATAGCTTATATCTAGGACAAAATTAAAAACAATGTCCATTGTGTTGCAAGCCACATGGCAAGAATAGATTTATAATGTGGTGTTATTCTCAAATTCTTGTGTGATGTCCATTGTCACTTTCAATCAGAATGTTGTCTGTTTTCGATTATTTCTAGTTTTTTTCTTATAATCTACAAAGCATAGTCAGCAGGTTGGTCCCATTCTAACAAGGACAAACAAGTACAAAGGAATTTGATAAAATAGATGCATGCATAGCAGGAGAGGCTTACCTTGTCAACATATTAATTTTAGAGTGCATGTGTTTCCTCAGTTTTCACTTGGTCTGTATATTCAAGCATTGGTAATCTTACATGTAATATGCCTATCTACTCGTATTTTAGGATTTAACTTCATGTAGATTTTTTCTTCTGTTTGGCCATATACAAACTAAGATAAACTTTTGACAAATAACTTAACCAAACATTAACAGTAGTATTCATAAAACCTTAAAGCAGTTGTGCCCATGATTTATTATTAAATTTTGACAACCAAAAAAGATATTCTATGTTTCAATCTGACAAAAGTAACTACGTCCTTCTATCATTAAAAAAACAGTCAATGATGCTAACGCTGCCAACGAAGATGGAATGTAGAATCCCTGTCTGGTTTCCGGGACATACATGTTGCAGGCTCAACAAAATCACACAGGTTAGCATTAAAAGGGAAGATGATGATTGTTCAACCTCTCCTTTTCCACGGTTCTCATCAGAATATAAAGCCCAAACAAATGTAAATATCTATTGCTTGTCTCGTGTGGCACAATGATAGGGTCAGTTGGTTGTTCTTCTTTTCTATTTTGTTTGTTTGTTAAAATCCAGCAAATCCAGAGTAAATACATGTTTTCTCCAGGACTTTTGAGATTTACACAACACAACCAGTGCAACGTGCATCCAAGATTGTACATTTATAATTTCCAATCTTCTGACAATTTTTCACTTGATTTTGGTCAACATGATTACAAATTTGTCCAAATTAGTCAGCAGATATAGGATTTGCAGTTTTACTCAAAAGCACAAGTTACTTTTTCTCGATTTCTTTTTCGAGATTCAATCAATCTTTCAGGGTTCGGTCAGTTTGCAGACAGGATGTATTTATAGTTTTGCCTAACAGGAAATAATCTGCTTATAGATGGGTGTTTTATGTTAAGGAAATGTGTTTAAAACTCTGATAATTAACTGCTTAGTTAAGATAATAATACCACTGAAATCAGTGTGCCTAAACAAATCACGGACAAACTGTTATCCTCTTCATGTATCATTTATCTAATTTGAATGAACAAAGATGGCTTACCTTGAGTTCCCTTGGGTGAAATAAATTGCTTCCTCATTTCTTCTTTACCTTCTCTGAACACTATGAGTGTTGGTAACTGTTTTGAGTATGATCCACTATCGATGTAAAACCTGGAATATATGAAACCATTGAAACAGTCAGTAGCTATTTGGGAAACAATCCACTATAAACATTACATATAAAATACATGTAACAGTATAAACAATGGGCAGTTGTTTGAAGAATGGTCACCTTATTTTTATTTAAGTTAAAACTCATTAATTCTTTGATACATTGCAAAAACAAACTGTAGTATTTATTAAATAATAACTGTAATTCATAACATTAAAACACACATCTGTGATAAAAGGGGTACAGTTAGTGCCACTAATAGCATCACATGATGGTATCATTTAATTTAATAATCAATACCAAAAGCTTTTATGTATGGCAGTTACAAAATTTTAGACTTAAAATATCATATATCTCTTCTTCTAGTGCATGTTCAAAATTTTGAATAGATTGCTTGTACAAGTTGTTTGGATGTTTGCTGAAGCATAATACTTAATATTATTAACAATTGCTGACTATGACACAGATGGAATTGTAGTCAAATTATAAAAATTATATTGCACAAAATTCATCTATTTTCATGGAGACCAATTTTCTTGGATAGGTTTCGAAACATTCTTCATACCAGCCTATAGGGAATACTTAAATCTATGGTTCACTGAATCCATGAAAATTAGAACTCACTGTTACTAATGCCTTCAATTTAGAAGCAACATATGTTAGTGTAAACATATTTTATTAAAGAATTTGTTATGTATAGCTACAGAGTAAATAGATACGAAATATACATGTAATCTAAAAATTGGGATTAAAAAACAAGAGCAGTGTTCTTATATAAATCCCTGTCCCTAAAGAGTTTACCTTCTCACTAAATTGGTATTTCACTTAAAACAAGGTACTCACATCTTACATAATATATTTTTCTTAAATGCTTTGATAAATGGACAAAATATTGCAAAACTAAGGTTCCATCTCCTAAGCATGCTAATGAAAAGTTGATCTTTGATGAAATTGACTATTCTTTTCAGTAGTCAATATTTTGGCTATTTTATACATCCCTGGTTTTAATGGTTAAGTAAATAAACTAATCATAGATGCCAGGATTGAAATTTTGTACGCCAGATGTGAGTTTCGTCTACAAAAGACTCACCAGTGACACTTGAATAAACAAAAGTTAAAAAGGACAAACAAAGTTCGAAGTTGAAGAGCATTGAGGACCCCAAATTTCTAAATGTTTTGCCAAATATAGCTAAGGTAATCAATTCCTGGGAAGAAAAACCTTAGTATATCGGAGAATTCAAAGTTTTGTAAACAGTAAAATTATAAATTAAGACCATATCAATGATAATTAATGTCAACACAGAAGTGCTGACTACAGGGCTGCTGATACCCTTGGGAGAAAACTCAACCAGCAGTGGCATCGACCCAGTGGTTGTTAATAAACTAATCAGAGATACCAGAATTGAAATTTTTCCGCCACTCACGCGTTTTGTCTACAAAGGACTCATCAGTGACGCTCGAATCAAAAAGTCAAAAGGGCCAACAAAGTTCGAAGTCAAAGAGCATTGAGGACCAAAATTCCTAAAAGTTTTGCCAAATATAGCTAAGGTAATCAATTCCTGGGGTAGAAAAGCCTTAGTATATCGGAGAATTCAAAGTTTTGTAAACAGTAAAATTATAATTAAGACCATATCAATGATAATTAATGTCAACACAGAAGGGCTAGGTTTGAGTGTTCCTGATGAAGTTAAATCAAGAAAAGCTCTTTGGACGAGCAAAATTTATAAAGTGTTATTTTCATTTACTAGCAGTCGGTGCTGGTGAACTGTAAGTCCCCAACGGAACCATCAGCTCAGAAGTTGGTGCTTCCATACTGATATGAATTACAACAATCTTTTCTTAAACCTCAAAACCTCCATTGAATGACAACCTTTAGTAGAAATCTATATAATCTAACCTTTAGAATTGAGAATGGAAATGGGGAATGTGTCAAAGAGACAACAACCCGCCCAAAGAGCAGAAAACAGCCGAAGGCCACCAATGGGTCTTCAACACAGCGAGAAAATCCAACATTTGTCCAACCTCTGGAAACTTTGCTACATCTATTTTACCGAATTTCAAATTTTCTATACTGTAACTGAAAAACAATTAATTAAATGCATTTGCATAGGTAGGAACTAATTGTTTTCATAGAAACCATTTTATATACTTGGAAAACTAATTCAGAAAGTACTGTACCTGTGAAATGTCTCCCAATGTTGCTACCAAAACCAATGTTAACTGTGAAATGTCTCTAAATGCTACCACCAAACCAAATGTTACCTGTGAAATGTCTCCTAATGCTGCCACCAAAACTAATGTTAACTGTGAAATGTCTCCAAATGCTACCATCAAACCCAATGTTACCTGTGAAATGTCTCTCAATGCTGCCACTAAACCCAAAGTTACCTGTGAAATGTCTCCTAATGCTGCCACCAAACCCAAATGTTAACTATGAAATGTCTCCAATTCTTCCGCCAAACTCAATATTACCTGTGAAATGTCTCCCAATGCTGCCACCAAACCCAATATAACTTGGGAATGAAAAGAAATCCTTCAAATATAAATTGAACTGAGTTTAGGCAACACATTGTGGAAGTGGTGAATAATCATGCAAAATTCATCCTTTAACTACAATTTTAACCCTTAATGTTGGGAAACAAGTTTACTCCTTTTCATTTACGTGCTTCTAGTACGGGAAAGAATATTCTCGTTTCTGTAACACCCTCACTATTACAATGACCTGTAAACAGTGTTTTTCTTATAATAGAAATACTGAGGGTATTCCATAGATTCTGTTTAATTAGTTATCAATATTTTCCTAGGCATTGTCTATGAAGTTGGTTAATGACGTCATCGTTTTCACACTCTACTCAACTAAGTAAATCATTTGCAGTCGAGTCGCTTCAGTTGGAAAATTATCCCACAAAAGATCAATGCAAAATTTAAGAAAAAACAATAAACTTTTATCTCCTGACAACCCAAGTAATTCTCTTGTCTCTCTCTAATTCTTCCTGAAACATATATTTATATTCTTACTTATTCACAGATATGTTTATAATCAGGTCTTATAATTTGTAATTTAATGCTTTACTTTAGCAAAAGTTGTGTAATTTCATGCATTACATTGCATTACATGGCATTACTTTTTCACATACTATATATCTTTAACAGATTATTGAATATTTAACTATTATAAAAGAAGAATTGAAGATTTCTTGATTAACTAAGAACATAATCATTTGAATATTGATTTTATTTTTAATATTTATTTTTACCCTTTACATAAATCACTAGAGGGAATTTGGAGATTAAGCCTTACCCCCAGGTAATACTTGAACAAAATTTGTATAAATACTAGAATGACCAAATTACAATTCTAAATGAATAACATAACACTGTATATCAGATTGAGTTCTTTTTATTTCAATTTATTGCATACATTTTCCTGCATAAAAGATTGATATTTGAAAAATATTACTGTATTCCATTGTTGTCAAAAGATCGATGTATACCTATGTCATGATTAAATAACAGATAATTGAACATTGTCATAAAACACTAATTAGTTTGTTTTACAATCAATATTTTCACCATTTTGACACTTGGTCATTAATTAAGCTTTATGTTTATTATATAATTAGGAAAGAAATTCTCAGTAAATGTTTTGATTGAAATAAAAAAACACAATTGTATATTTGTGAAAGTAAATATAACAGTAAGTTAATATAAGTATTAAGCTTCATCTATGTAATTTCTTTTAGAAAAACACAGAGATGTATATAAGTACCTTTAAACAAAGAATGCCAAAGAACGATAAAACCTTTGAAACCCTTATCATCATCGATGATGTTAATTATTAGACTAGACATTTTACATAGATATAAGAAGATGTGGTATGAGTGCCAATGAGACAACTCTCCATCCAAGTCACAATTTGTAAAAGTAAACCATTATAGGTCAAAGTACGGCCTTCAGGCCTACATGTATACTTAAATTTAATAAATGGAACAGTTACTGCATATATATGCTAGAATATTTTGTGACTTCATGTTGTTTTCAAAATGTTTGATTTTCTTTTCACTTGATTATAAAATTTACAAATGTAATGTGTAATTCAATGCATTACTTTGCAAAAGTAATTGTAATTTAATGCATTACTTTGATAAATGCATGTAATTGTAATTGTAATTTAATGCATGGTTTTGTCAAAGTAATTGTAATATAATGCATTACATTGCAATGTAATTCGCCCCATGCCTGTAAAGGACTCAAGACAGACACTAAGTGATGGCAAACACTAACATGGCTCAATGGGCAGATTACGCTAAAATTGTTTTCCTAATTTTAAACTTTTAACTTTAAAATTTGTCATCATGTTATAATATTCTTCATTAAATTTGCTTCAAATTTACTACTGAGGTCCTCTGAAGTATGTAATCTGTTCAGGTCCTCTGTACACAGGTTCTGGGAAGTAAAATCATCTGCATTAAAATATCAAAGAAATAATCAATAGCCGATCTGACTTGATCATAAAAGCAGTTTGTCCGTTCATGTATTATTACATTCAATCATCATTTCACATTTGCTTTATTCAAAGTATTAGAACATGTAGAAAGGATAGACATGCACCATGGTTAGAAAAACTCTTACTGTTTTTAATTCTATACTAACAAATATAAAAATTTTATGATTCTAAATAAAGCAAAATGAACATGAGTTAAGGAAAGATATCAAAGGGATATTCATAGTTCATTAGTTGAAGAGAAACTAACACGATTGCAAAAAGTGCAAATTACTTCTTCCTTATAATTCTAAATAATAAATTACTGAGATTGAAATTACTCCCCTTTGTCATGTTTGTATTCTATTTGAACTTAATTTTATACATAAGCGTAGGTACTTTTGTTTGAATACTTAAACAGTTAGGCATACTATAACTAATAATCATGACACTATTGGTAAAATAGCAGTTTATGAATGGTTACATCATCTCTAAATATATCAAGACATCAACGAGACATTCAAACTCGAAGGTCAAAATAAACTTACAACGCCTAAGCTAAAAAAAAAAAAACCAACAAACAAACAACAGTACACAAAACACAACATAGAAAACTGAAGACTGAGCAATACGAATCCTATCAAAAACTGGGGTGATCTCAGGGCTCCGGAAGGGTAGGCAGATCCTGCTCCACATGTGGCACCCTGTGAAGCATAAACACTTCAGAAAGTCAAAACATACAGGTAATTATTCCATAATATCTATACATAGACACACACTTATTTTAGTTTTATTATACATCTATTTGATCAGATGCCAGTATAGAAAATAATGCTCCTCTAAAATGAAACCATCAAATATCAAAGTTTAGTTATCCTGAATTCAAATTATTGAGGTCCTGAAATATTTCAAGAGGTTCCCAATAATTGATGAATATGCTTAAATCAAATTATGGAGGCCACGAAATATTTCAGGAGGTCCTTCAATACAATAGTTTTGACTAATTCCGTGCCTCATATTTTTCATCATATTGTAAAAATTGTGTAACTGCAGAAATCCAATAAAATAATGTCATTACCACGTCTCAGATTTAGGTCTCCTTTGATCATTTTAAGGTCCCTATGGTGCATAGGTTACATAAACAACACAAAACACAAGTCTGACACCGTTATGGCTTCTTGTAAGTGTTCTCAACTTATTTCGCTATACTTTAATTTAGTGTAAAAACTCTTTTGATGTTTGAGATAAATTTTGCATGCTTTAAATTGTCCCTTCAATCTCGTTTGACATCATCAAATTAAGTTCCGGCATATCATTTAGTCCGTTTCTATGTATGTTGGCGTTTTTTTTTTTTTTGTTGCACTTCAGTGTTTCTGTTGTTCCGTTGTTTTCCTCTTGTAGTTGCTGTGTTTCCTCGGTTTTAGTTTGTAACCCGGATTTGTTTTCTCTCAATCGATTTATGACTTTTGAACAGCGGTATACTACTGTTGCCTTTATTTATTGACAGATTGTCAGTATTCCTCTGGTTGTGTCGGTGCCTTTCATAGCTGACCATAGGGTATGGGTTTTACTCATTGCTGACAGCCGTACAGTGACCAACGGTTGCTTAGTCAACTTCATTTCGACTTCGCTGAATAGTTTGTTTCTCATGCCTATCGTACCACATCTCCTTATTTCATATTATTCTTTCTTTTATGATTCAGAGATTATGGTCAATTTCAGTAAATATCTATCTAAATTCAATTTAATGGGAAAATTGAAGAAAACTTGACGCTACCTTATGATATTTGTCGCTTTAAATGACAAATTATTATCTAATTATACTGCGTTATCTATCCCAAGGAACTAAATAAATGTAATATGAACAGCAATAGTTTTCCTTATCTTCAGTTGAATGTTTTGTTTCACATTAGAAACTCTGGACTATATAAACCAACGGATCAGACTGACAATGGTTGATGTAAATTGACCCAAAACAGGTTTCAGAGGAGAAGATATTATAGATTTACCAGATATCCTCAGGCAGTTATTTTAAATTGTTCTAATAACTGTAATAAAATCTGTTTGTATTCGTAGAGAAAAAAACATAAATAAATACCTGTTTTAGGACTTGATAATGACTGTAAATCTGTCTGACTATTCCCAGAAGGATACCTGTCTGCCTCATCGGTGACGGACCATCTCTTAACCTGATTCTGTCATTCTCGACAGAGATCTGTCTATGGTGTCTGCCTTATCTACTGTCTGAACCAGATCTTCACGAGATTCTGTCATTTTCAACTGAGATCTGTCTATGCTGCCTGGCTCGTATACTGATTAGACAAACCAATTTGACTCTGATAGTCGGGTTGTGACATATCCATGTTATCAGTATTCAACTAAAAGGCAAGATAACAGAGGAATTAATTTAATGTTTTACAAGCTTTATGAGAACTTCATGGATTTCGTATCTTTATGAATAAAAGTAGATAGGGTATACGTCAATGAGACAGCAACCAAATGACACAAATATTTTAAAGACATCTAGACCGAAACAAACAGGCTTCAACAACAGACAGGTGTCTATACAATATGTCAAGCAGCTCTAAACTGTTCTGGGTCTAATTAAATTGGGAATAAACAATCAGAATTCTGGAAACATTTAAAATTTCATCTAAGTAAAAATGTCAGAGTGACCTATTTTAGTAGGAGGCTTTAACATTTTCCTAGATACATCTTTATACTAATTAATATTGTTGTAAGCTCTTATATTTACAAAATTTGAACTCGACAGAAAAGTAAATGGTTAAGTTGTTTAGAGTGAAAGACATTTCAAAACTACCGAGTGACTTTTAATTGGAGTATGATGTATCTTCACACTACACTATATGATTTCGTTAAGTATCTAAATACTAAACTCATTTCAAAAGTTGTTACAGTCAATGAGTAGTAAAGTGGGTCCTTTCTTTTGATAAGAGACTATACAGTAAAATAATTCTTGATTTTAATTTTAAAATCCAGTGAACTATCAAATTTACCAGTTACATGAAGGTACATTTGTGCATACAAATGTATATGATATATCCATTGCTTTTACAGGTAAAGAGTGTTTACAGAATATGATATACGGATAAACAGTAAAGTAACTAAAATTTCTAAAAAACAATATAATGCATGTATCAAGAAAATTTATCCTTGATAACTGAACCATGAAAATGAATCAGAACAATCCTGTCTGCAGACATTTGTGCCAACCTTGATGAAATAGACCAAAGATAGGTTACCTTTAACTCACTGTGTACTTATACGTTAACTAATGCACGCGAACAATGAATATCAGGTCATTTTTCCAGTGACCCCTACCAGATGGACATGTACAACTAACAATGGTTCTATAGACCAAAGGTATGTTATCTATTTTGGGTGAAAATAAAGGCAATAGTAGTATACCGCTGTTCAATAGTCATAAATCGATTTAAGGTAACAGGTACGTAAATGGGCAATCTCAAGGATTTTATGAAATTTTGCAAGCAATTTGAGAATGTGGAACTGCATATGAATATCGAAAAATATATAAGTAACTTTTATACTTTCGGATTCACACCAAATTGAATATTCTGTAGAAAGAAGTACAAATGTATAGGATACATGTAAATATAAACAAAATATTGAAAAGTTCACTTTAAATTGCCTTTTCTCAAAAACGTGTCCTACGAATTTTCTTTAAAATTGATATGTTATTGCCACTAAAATTTCCGTTTTATTGATATGAAAGTTATAGGGGTCACCGAATTCATTTTCCTGTATAAATCATGCAAGTGTCTCTGTAATATCTAAAACGTCGGAAATTAAGATTTCTTCCCACGACTTCACGATTATTTTTGCCTTTTCGGCGTTTTTTTTCCCACTATGTTCAGAAGATTCAACTATTCATACTAAAAACGAATTCGGTTACCCCTGTTAATTTTATATCAATAAAACGGAAATTTGAGTAGCAATAACATATCATTTTTAAATGAAATTCGTAGGACAGGACTTCGAGAAATGTTAATTTTAAATCAAAATTGCTGAACATTTTAACGATATTTACGTGTATTCTATACATTCGTACTACCATTTTTCGGATATTTGATTTGCTATATCTCAGAAAGTATAAAAGTTTATATATAATTTTTGGTGTTCATGTGCAGTTCCTGATGCTCTAGTTGTATGCAAAATTTCATAACATTCCGCGAGATTGTCCATTTACGTACCTATCGCCTTAACTGAAACAAATCCGGGTCACACACAAAAACCGAGGGAAACACATCAACTATAAGAGGAAAACAACGGATCAACAGAAACACTGAACTGCTACAAAAACAAACGCCAACATACATAGAAACGGACTATTTGATAACAAGTGCCATATTCCTGACTTGGTACAGGACATTTTAAGACAACATGGTGGGTTGAACCTGGTTTAATGGGTGGCCAAACCTCCCGCTTATATGGCAATGTTAAAAATACCGCTAATATGACAACATTACGTGACAGGAATACAGTACAAATAAACGCAAGAACACTCAGGACAGAGAAATACATAAATAAATAATATAATAGTACATTACAACATGTAAACCACAGAATAACAACTGACACCTCAAATTTATTTACGACAGCACAATAGAAGTATTAACTGTGCGCCAAACGAATGTATCCACGCCACAAAAGGGACGTCACAGGTAAATTTCTAAAATAGAATATAAAATTGGGAATAAGTTTGGTGTTATTTTATGTATTTTCTAACCATTACAAGAATATCAATATAGAATTGTGATAGTAATGGTGTAATTATTTGTATTTTCTAACCACGTCGGTTTTCTTCTAAATCAAACTGTGTAAAATTAATGAATTCTGTGCATATAGTTGCTTTAAACTAAAAATCATATAAATGAACTAGCTGATTAATTATCTTTACTTTTACATACATATAGAAAATAAAATAGAAATCAAACCACAAACGATAAGCCATAACACAATATCAAACAAGAATTACGAACGAAACATCAAAACTAAATACATGAATGTTGGATGTATAAATACCGAGACACGCCTAACAGCAATGCGAATTCACACTCGGCAAAACAGTCATATTCAGGAATAGGTCACGTTCGGTACTTAGGAGACCAGACGACGTAGAATAATGGTAAAAAAGACAATATATAGAATTTCACCAAATCTGGTTTATCTTCAGAGAGTTTAATGATATCATCTCAAATATAAAAGTTTTATTAATATTTCATGAAGATTGAGAAAATTCAGGGCTTTAAATATGATGACATAGCATAAATTCATAGTTTACAGTATGCATAGTTTACCTAAAGCCCTGTATGCAAAGTAAATTCACAACATATGCATATATGTAATTCAAATCGTTAAGAAGTGCTTATATATTAACTCTTCGCAGTCATCAAAACTCATAGATCGTTGATAAACATTGTTGTTGGGTTGTTCTTGTCTTGTCGAAAACCCATAAGTAAGCCGTAACACCTGACTGTGATTTCTTGTGACCACGGCATAAAAAACAAGCTAGAGATACCTCTATTAAACTAACAATAGTGTAGTCTATCCTAAAAATATACTAAATATTTTATATTCACAGAAACAGCAGAATTATTTAGCAAGTTTGAGGACCCAGGGCAACAAAATAGAAAATCCCTAACCTCTCGGTCATAAAACAGATAATTTAACCTGTAAAGGCTATGATTTTATTATTACAAAGTTCTTTTGTATAGAACCCGATAACCTTGCTTTGGAGTTAAGCAAAAACAAAATTTTAGCAGTCAGCTCTATAAAACTTTTAATGAATTTATATATCAAAATAACTTCACATACACCCTCACAAGTAAGTTCATACATACAACTTTTGCAAACATGGATTTGTTTAAGCACTTCTAGTTCACACATTAGCCAAATTATGTTAGATATATGGTTAGATGTTATATTATTGTGACAAGGTTTCTAAATTGACCATTTGAAGAAGTGATTGTACTTTTATAACTTTTATAGATCAATGGGTGTACAGTGAGATGTGGAATGGAGACAGATGCCGGATTGGATACTTTATATAATCTTGAATGTTGGAATGATTAACTATTAAACTTTACATTTAAAGTATTCTGAAATGCTTTCAATTTGTTACCAGAGTAGTTTCAGACAGGTTCTATGCATTTCATGTCAGAAAACATGCACATAGTGTAAGCTGACAATTATTAATACTTGTTTTCAAATTCTTTAAAAGTTGAACCAGGGTGCGGGTATAAAATATACTGTAAAGAACAGTTACATGCAGTGATTTATTTTAATCTATGATTCTGATAAATAAGTATTGTTGTGAGAAGAAGTGTTTTCAAGATATTTCTATTTGAATAAATGTTAATTTAAGAATGCTCTTTGTAAATACAGCTATTTCACAAACCTCGCCTCTTTTAGGAAATATACAATATTCATAGATATTTTTTTCCTACTGGTTCCCATATATGATCTTAATGTTTCATCTGATAGAAACAGCATTTGGGGATTTTACCAGTATGAATACACATGGATAGCGGACATATTGAATTCTGAGGAAGACCCAAAGTAAAGGGAGGGTATTACAGAATTTTAGTATAACATGTATAAGTTTAAACTCTTAGAAGTTCGAGGCAATTAAATGTTGAAAATATCCGCACAGCCCAATATTTTGACTTTTGAAAAAATAGTAGTGGATATAAACTTAATCGTAAAAGGAGTTTCTAAGGTAAATTGCAGTGTCTTTATATACAGAAGTGCAACCTTTGACTCTCTGTGTACTGAGGAGCTAACTAAAGCACAGAAACTATGAACATCAGGTCAGCTTCAATGGACCCCTACCTGATGAACATGTACAACTAAGACCTAAGTAGTTTACCTTTAACTCAGTGATGTACTAAGTTGAAATAAATAATCATGATAATTGATTACAGTTTTATTTTTTTTAGATAATTCGAAAATGTCAAGATCGGTGAAAATGTTCACCTCGTTGAGTGGTAATCCAACGGTTTAGGTCAAATTGGCAAGGTTCATACATTTTAAATTGCTGATCATTTTATTCGTTAAAGTTTCTACTTAAATTTAATAGCTTTCGAGAGAAAAACATAAAAATAGCAAAAATCATCATTCGAGGGCAGTAACTTGGTAGTTTTGGTCATTTAGCATTTTGTACATCTGCATTGCTGATCAATTTTACTGTTTGCAGTTTCTACGAATCTATTATAAAGTTTCTAATATTAAAAGCTGGGATACACGGTTTATTTATTTATTGTTATTGGCTTTCCAGTAGCTATCAGTAACTGCGAGTACTATCAGTATAAATAAGAAGATGTGGTATGAGTGCAAATAAGACAACTCTCCATCCAAGTCACAATGTATAAAAGTTAACAATTATAGGTCAAAGTAGGGCCTTCAACACGGAGCCTTGGCTCACACCGAACAACAAGCTATAAAGGGCCCAAAAAGACTAGTGTAAAACAATTCAAACAGGAAAACCAACGGTCTAATCTATATACAAAACGAGAAACACCTATGAACCACACCAACAAACGACAACCAATGAACAATTGTCTCCTGAGTTAGGACAGGTGCATAAAATGCAGCGGATTTAAACGTTTTAACAGGCGCCAACCTTCACCCTAACCTGAGACAGTAGTGTAACATTACAACATATAAAGACACACAATAAAATATCAATTGAAATGGCTTAACTCGAACAGGTCTGTATTTTTTGTAGGTTTTTGCGAGCTGATTTTTGTTTGTTCTTTGTGTTGATCTTATTAGTCAAGCCATTTTCGACTAATTTTTACAGTGTGTTCCTATTGTGTGCTGTTACAACACGGTCTCAGGTTATGAGCCCGAAAATATATGAATTTGCCTGTCCAAAGTCAGGAGTCTTTAATTCAGTGGTTGACCTTTGTTGCTGTACATCATATTTGTTTATCTTATATTCTAGTGTATATAAATCAGTCAGTCAGATTTCTTTTTGAATTGTTTTACGTTTGTCATGTACAGAACTTTTAAAGCGTTTGCTATGGAGAATGCGTCTAGCTCACTGTTGAAGGCCTGTTGTATCTACATGATCTGTGGTTGCAAACTTTTACATCATTTTGTCTCCAGTGGGCAGTTATCTCATTGGCAATCATCTTATTTTTATATTAAAAACACGAAAATAAGTAAAAAACGCAATTTCAGTGCAATAACTCTAAAAATTCATCCAATGGTTTCGTCATATTGGCATTATTGAAGATCTTCTTTTACTTATATTTTGTGCCTTTTACAGTTTCTGCTGATGTATTATAGTTTTTGACATAGTAGACACAGAATAAAATGAGTCAAAATCATCATTTAGGGCAATAACTCATATAAAGAATCATGATAATTTTGGTGAAAATAGACAGTAGACATCTTCTTATTTATATTAAGAAGATCTTGATATATTGAACATTCTTGCCTGTCAGATTTTTTATATCTATTATGGTTTTCAAAATATAAAGCCACTTTGGTTTTTTTAGCCATGGTGGCCATGTTTATTGAGACAGGGAAAAACAACCTTTCTACTAAATACCCTTCAGTCACCCAAAGTTTAATCGGAATTGGTTCAGTAGTTTCATTCCAAATTTTTTTTAAGTTAACGACAACGCTGACGTTTACTTGTGTTCTTTGTTAGGTTCATACAGATGGTGATGTTCACTCTTCCTAAGAAACTTGCTTACCATTTGTTGTTGGCAAAAATGCTTACCGTTTTGAAGCAGCTGAGTTGACCCAAGTTATTCTTAGTGAAATTTTGTGTTGTTTAGGAAGTGTTTTGTGTTATCTGGGAAGTGTTTTGTGTTGTCTAGGAAGTGTTTTTGTTATCTGGGAAGTGTTTTGTGTTGTCTACGAAGTGTTTTTTGGACTCTTGCTTTATTGTTTTTACCATGGGTGTTTTCATTAATTTAACAATTCATATTACTGTTTTGATAAATTCCTTCATAAACATTAAAATAAATGAGGTGGATGTTGTATATATATCAAAATGTCCTAAAACCTTGATGCCTTCAAAGTTAATGATATCTTCAATCAATTTTTAATTAAAAGGAATTATATTTGAATGTGTAAAATAAATACCATGTTTAATAGTTATTTTTTTTACTGTTTTAAGAAATACTATTTAATCTTTACAAGTGATTTCTAGTATGTTGTATCTCACACATTGTTGTCAATATAATGGAATTTTATGCGATGGTCATACAAGTGAGAGGTTTAGCTAACTATAAAAAAAGGTTTAATCCACCATTTTTTACATAAGGAAATGTCTGTACTAAGTCAGGAATATTACAGTTGTTTTTCCATTCGTTTGATGTGTTTGTGCTTTTTATTTTGCCATTTGATAAGGGACTTTCCGTTTTGTATTTTCCTTGGAATTCTATATCTTTGTTATTTTAATTCTGGATCTAATGTTTCATATTCAATAACTATATATTTTATTCCTTTTATTCATTCTATTGTTTTAAGTAATGTTGCCATTTCATCATCAGTAACTTCCATTGTCTTCGTCAGCTTCATTGCCTCAGATAATTTTATAGCTAATACATGCTTACACTGTAAAACAAATATATATTACATTTAACTTTAATATAGATAACATACTATTAATAATAAACAAACAAACTAAATCTAACATGACTGTATGTCTCGTTTTGAAATAAAGTGGGAAATCTGTTTGTCAATTGATGAACTGCTAACATAACCAGACATTTTTCACTCATGTCAAGTTTAATAGTATTATCTTGGATGTTGCAGATTATTACTCTTACTTATTTCTGAGAGATCATCGATCCAGTCTTTTTTCTATAAAATGTGTTAAAATCATTCGAAACACTAAGGTATACATGGTCTCACCAAGACTTGGCAAATTTTGGAATTTTTGGTTATCAAGGCAAAAGCTCTTTAGCCTGTTATTCATGTTATTGAAAATCCTGTCTTCTTCTCCTCAAATGTGACCTACCAAATTATGACTTATCACTGGTTTTGTTCTTACATGAGCAACACAGCAGGCATCACATGTGGAGCACGACTTGCTTACCCCTCTGGAGCAATTGAATCACATCCGAGTTTGGTGGGGTTCGTGTTTTTTGTCCTGTGTTTTGTGTACTGCTGTTTGTCTTTTCATTTTTTTCCCATTTTTTGCCATGGAATTATCAGTTTGAATATACCTTTGATATCTTTCGCATCTCTTCTACTAGACAATGACATTATATATTTAGATATAAACATATAACCATATCAAATTAAACTTACCATTAAATGATCATCTTTCATCAGAACTAAAATAAAAAATAAAGCAGTGATTTATTGATGAACCAATTTTTCATTCAAATGATCCAGTTACAATATTATCCCTTTTTGGGCCAATATGACCCGGTTTAGATCCCTTGAATACAAATTTGGGCAGTCATTCCCCTGATTGTTTTCCAGAACTGTCAATAAACCTTATGAGTATCTGAACTCTTCAGCGGAACAACCGAATATGGTAGTGAAACAGGTACAAGCTGTTGCAGAACTGCTAATAAGCTACCTAAGTATGTGAACGTTGAATATGAACAATCAAGGCTGGTAGTAAATCAGATATAATGTATTCCAGAACTGCCAATTACTTACTTGAGCATCTGAACACTGGACAGGAACAGTAAAGACTGGTAGTAAAACAAGTATAAGTTGTTCCCGAACTCTCAATAACCTACCTGAGCATCTGAGCACTGGACAGTAACAATAAAGACTGGTAGTGAAACAGGTATATAGATATAAGAAGATGTGGTATGAGTGCTAATGAGACAACTCTCCATCCAAGTCAAAATTTATAAAAGTAAACCATTATAGGTCAAAGTACGGTCTTTTACACGGAGCCTTGGCTCACACCGAATAGCAATCTATAAAGGGCCCCAAAAATTACTAGTGTAAAACCATTCAAACGGGAAAACCAATGGTCTAATCTATATAAAAAACGAAAAACGAGAGACACTTATGAACCACATCAACAAACGACAACTACTGAACATAAGATTCCTGACTTAGGACAGGTGCAAACAATAGCAGTTGCTTTAAACGTTTTATGGTACCAAACCTTCACCCTTATCTGAAACAATAGTGTAACATCACAACATAAAAGACACACTATAAAATATCAATTGAAATGGCTTAACTCAATCAAAAGACATATTAACAACAGTGAACATACACTGAACAAATAAATTTGATCTATGATACAATGCAAATACAAAATAAATAAACTAAAAACTAAGGAAGAATAATTAAAGTAACATGTTATACCACTGTGAAATGTTAAACAATTTAAGAAAACAATAAGCTTGAACAAAATATCAGCCATTTGCAATTACTTTAAACACAGGTAAATGAAATAATTTTGGTTGTTAGGTATACGTGTACAGTTCAAATGGAGAAAGGAAATATTTTTACAAAATAAATAATTTTGATGTTCGTAGTACCAAGAAGTGAAAATTTATAGTAATACCAAACACTTATCAAAGCTGGTATATAGACCAGATATAACCCTGAATAAGTATACATTAAATAACAAAAAAGCATTACAATTAGTATCAACAGGTCAAATAAAGTAAGTAAGATTTGAGAGTACTCGCAGTTACTGACAGCTAGTTAAAAGCCAAAAACAATTAATAAGCTGTTCCAGAACTTCCAAATACCTACCTGAGTATCTGAACGCTGGACAGGAACAATAAAGACTGGTAGTGAAATATGTATAAGGTGTTCCAGAACTGCCAAATACCTACCTGAGTATCTGAACGCTGGACAGGAACAATAAAGACTGGTAGTGAAACAGGTATAAGGTGTTCCAGAACTGCCAATAACCTACAACAAAATACACAAAACATTATTCTATCATACTGATATTAACAGTACCATTTTATGTCAGAAAGTATGTTGTAGTCATAGTGTATGACATAATTCATAACTACTACTACAATTAAATGTATTTTGTAATCATAACGTGTTTGACTGACATTCCAAAACATTTAATGGTGCCTTGACAAGGATATGGATCCAAAGCTAAAGTCAATTCATGCTGGACATAATGGAGCCGTTAGGAAGTTACTGATAAAATACAGAAGTCGATGACGGGAAAGCTCTTGATGGTGTGTCAAACAGAAACAAAAATACTGTTTGATTTGAAAAGCAGGCTCCTGGATCAAACATTAGAGGGCAGGAAATCACAATCAAATGAGTACTGGCATATGATTGAACTAGATTGCAAGCTTAGACAAATAAGCAAATTCACCCAGTCATTAAAAACAAACACTAAACTTCACATGATATTATTGATCCTTTGACAAGCAGTCTTATCACAAATGTATATTGATTTTCACACCTGAGGTCAGAGTTGATATGAACACCTGAGCAATAGACTCTCAGTAGGTGAGGTCATGTGGCTGGCATTTCTATCATACCTACCACTAGATAAGTTCATTTAACTGACATTTCTATTACACAACTACTGACCTGACCTGGTACACAAACCTACCACTAGAGGTCATGTGACTGACATTTCTATTACATTACTACTGAGCTTACAGGTTGTGGTATACAGAACTACCACTAGGTAATGTCATGTGACTGACATTTCTATTACATTACTACTGAGCTCACCTGGTATAGAGATCAACCACTAGATGAGGTCATGTGACTGACATTTCTATTTCATAACTACTGAGCTTACAGGTTGTGGTATACAGAACTACCACTAGGTAATGTCATGTGACTGACATTTCTATTACACAACTACTGACCTTATCTGGTACACAAACCTACCACTAGATAAGGTCATGTGATTGACATTTCTATTACATTACTACTGAGCTCACCTGGTATACATACCTACCACTAGGTGAGGTCAGGTGACTGACATTTCTATTACATTACTACTGAACTTAAAGGTTCTGGTATACAGATCTACCACTAGGTAAGGTCATGTGACTGACATTTCTATTACATTACTACTGAGCTCACCTGGTATACAGATCTACCACTAGGTGAGGTCATGTGACTGACATTTCTATTACATTACTACTGAGCTTAACTGGTACACAAACCTACCACTAGATGAGGTCGTGTGACTGACATTTCTATTACATTACTACTGAGCTCACCTGGTATACAGATCTACCACTAGGTAAGGTCATGTGACTGACATTTCTATTACATTACTACTGAGCTCACCTGGTATACAGATCTACCACTAGGTAAGGTCATGTGACTGACATTTCTATTACATTACTACTGAGCTCACCTGGTATACAGACTACAGACCTACCACTAGGTGAGGTCATGTGACTGTCATTTCTATTACATTACTACTGAGCTTAACTGGTATACAGACCTACCACTATTTGAGGTCATATGACTGACATTACTACTGAGCTTACCTGGTATACAGACCTACCACTAGGTGAGGTCATGTGACTGACATTTCTATGATCCACTAAATCCAGAGCTGGTAGCAGAGAAGATTGGTATACAAAACTTAATCTGTAGATGATAAAATTATCATAGTTATCTGAAATTAGTAGAAGGAAAGTCAATGATAGTACATCGAACTATTGCTTATGTCAAATCTTTATGGTTAATCTCTAATCTTTGTTGTCATTCTTTCACCTTTGTAGTCAGTCTCTGACTTTGGTAGTCAATCTATAACATCTATAACACTGATCTGTTTTGTACTTATCCTACTTGTGTGTAAAAAAGTATTGACAAATATACACAAATCCAAGGTACATTAAAAACAAGAGGCTCAGAGCCTGTGTCGCTCACTTTGGTCTATGTGCATATTCAACAAAGGACACTCCAACATTGTAGACAAGAATAGAATTTATGACAAAAATCTGTTTTGTTGATCTTGTATTGCTGATCATTTAGCCTTTTTAGTTTCTCTCTCCCTTCTTTAGTTTTTGCTCAAAACACAAATTAAAGAGGATACAAAACTCCTCATTTAAGGGCAATCCCTACTACAAAGAGTCACAGTCTACTTAACTATATCGGCAACATTTGACTTGTTAGTAGATCTTGACTTGCTGATCATTTTTGCAATTTAAAGTGTATCTTTATCTATTATAATTTTCTATCATATATGACAAAACGCAAGAAAAAGGCGAAAATCGTCTTCAAAGGGCAATAACTCCAATAAGGAGTCGTCTGACCATTTCCTCCATATTGTCTTTATTGTAGATTTTGTTTTGCTGATCATTTTTGCCTAGCTAAGTTTCTATCTGTCTATTATAATTTTAAGATATAAGGCAAAAACGCAAAAAAGTTGTCAAAATCATCATCAAAGGGCAATAACTCTAATAAGGAGTCGATTGACGATTTCGACCATGTTGACCTATTTGTAGAACTTGTCTTGCTGATCATCTTAAAGTTTCTGTGTATCTATTATAGTTTTCAAGATAAAAGGCAAAATGAAAACAAAAATGGTAAAATTTGTCATTTAAAAGGGAAAATCCGCGATTTTTTACACATCATCTAAATTTGTTCCTCATAACATAAAAAAAACACATTCACAAAGTTTTAAGTTTATATTCCCTCTAATAACGGAGCAAATTAAGTATTCGTAACTTTTTGGTTGACATACGTCATTGGGTTGTGACGTTTGAACCCGATTTAGTGAATGCTGGCAAATAATAAAATCAGTTAAAGTCTTAATCGCTTATCGAATTTTTCCGTAATTAAAAGCGCGCAGATGACTGCATGTTTATCGTAGCTAATAACCACAAAAGAAGAATGAAATAAAATGAACACACGTGTAACGTTTTGCATTGATTAAATAAAAAATACTATGGTGCATATTTGCGATTTGATTTTATCTATAAATAGTTGTGATTTTTCCAGAAATATTTATTGTTATTTCGGAAAAGGCATTGTTTATTTCTAGAATAGATGAGCATTTTGTAAAACAATTCGTTTATTTTACTTGATGGCAATTAAGCCTCAAACGTACGCTTTTACAGGTGTGAATATGTTGTCATTTTGAATGGATTAACAGAATGGCGAGTTTAATACACCGCGATTAAATATCCGATGACAATGAGAAAAAAATAATTGTATGATTTCCTTGAAAATAAAATTCAAATTTTTAATTCCAGCAGTGAATAAAACTAAAAAAGGAAAAAATTTCGGTTACGTTCTCTGCAATTAACCAAGGATTTGTATAGAAATCCTTGAATGTACATTTAGATTAAAATATGAAATATAAAATAATAAAATTAATGCTATATTTCCCCCAAATTAAAAGAGGGATACCATTGCACATGTGTTTAATTTAGTTTACCAGAATTCTTTAACTTGTATTTCGAAGTAAACGTAATAAAATTCAAATAGCAATCACCTGGAGATTATTTCTCAGGGCAATTATTTTTTTCTAAATAGAATGCCGATTATCATTTCTTTCATTAAAGGATTAGCATTAAATTGAGGCTTATTAATTAGCTGTTGAACAAGTTTACCCGAGATCAACGGAGACTAATTTTCCTCATCAAATAAACTTTTATACACACATTTTTTTATATGAATAGAGCGTGTTTGTTTTTATATGAGGTGTTGTTAACTGTCCCTCAATATATCTAAATGTCTGCATGGTATACTTAGCCATATGTTTTTAGTGGTTTGGTGGGTAAATTCAACATGGTTATTCGAATAATGAAATATTTTTGTATGCAGACCGAAGGATTTTAAGGAATCTGTAGTACCAATGTCTCGTGGTCAATGTCTTTATCAACGACAGGTTAATGCCTGCATGTTGTACTAAGCAATACGTTACTATTCGTCTTAGGTGTGTAATTTGTTAAAGGAAATTTGAATAATGATATTTATATGCAAACTGAAGGATCTGAAATTTATATGATTTATGTGAAAACATTCCGAGTACGGGGCGGGTGGTATATGACACCAAGGCAGCCAAAACCTACCCGAATTATAAATCATAGCATCCTTACTTAATTTAATCCGAAATTAAGCTTGTCAGATAAAAAATACAGCGCTTTTGCTGAGGACTAGAGTTGAAAAATAGCATTTACTAATAATCCAATATAGTAAAACGTATATTCCCGAGCGTATAATCTGAGACTACTATACTGTGTTATAGTAGTCTCAGGTATAATGCACAAAGATAGGGTTGTTGTGTACTCTTAAACTTAGCTAGGTGGTATTTTCTTGCAACTACATGTTAAAACAGATGTGATCCGTGCACTACAGCACAATTCCGACTTTCGTTGTTATAGTACGCACAAAAATTAATTGGGCATATTTGGTAAATGCCATTGGCAATACTATCCCACATCTTTTTATTCAATATAAGTCGTAAATCTTGAATATTTTGTAATCAATTTGTATAGCTTGATCGAAACGTAGATCCACTTAGATACCAATTGTTCTCTTTTCTTCTATTTCACACAAATGAACCGCTGAAGCAGAGACATATATAGGTACAATGTAGTCACGCTAAGTTGGAATTTCACGTGCTATTACACTAGGTTCACATTATGGTAAACGGACAGAAAGTCACAGGACAGAAAGTCACAAATTTGATGGGACAAAAAGTCACAAATAATTTGTTGACAATTGTTTGAATATATAAGAGAAAGATCTTGAAATATATTCTTATTCTTTCATATATTCATTTTACAGTTTAGGAAATTGTTCATTAGCCGTGATAAATGAAACATTATTAAATTTGAATGATCTTTAACCATGCAAAGGATAAATTTCTTGGCACAATGAAGCCATTTAAGTACCAAGCCACTTTGACATTTTGTTTTCTTAACAATTATTGATCATTATTTAAATTTATTAAATAAATTTTAATTACATAGTTGATTTATATATAATAGTTCAAGAAAAATACAAAATGTTTTTTTGTTTTTTTAATAAGTGATTTTATTCAAAGAAAATAATCTCAAACTGAATTGTGACTTTTGTCCGTGGCTTTTTGTCTTGTGACTTTTGTCCGTGACTTTTTGTCCTGTGGCTTTCTGTCCTACATTCTCACATTATTATACACTATAACTAACAATTGTGATGACGAATTTCTTAATCTGTTCTAGAACAATCAAATTCAAATGTGATTATACTATATGCTTATGTTCATAACTTCGAGGAAATAAAGCAAGTTAGAGATTGATCTGAATTTTAATCAGATTTGTTCTGGAGGTTTCTATTTTTTCAATATACATATTGTAAAGACTATCTATAGTTCCGTAACTTTCTATCTGTATTAACCAATGATCGACATTTGTGTGCATTTTTGTGAAATACTAGAATAATTGTTGACAACGAGTACTTACTTACATTTTCAATATTTTACCATTAGAAAAAAACTTAATAAAATTTTACTTCATCTAATCTGTAGTTGGAATTATTTAGATTTTCATAAATATCATTCATTACACCAGAAATGTTATTCATAAACAAGTGAAGTAAAATTGACTACACGTAGGAGTTTAGAAATGTCTCGTGTATCACTGTCGGACTCAAGACAAACAAAATGTACACATGATGTATATTATACCTGATAGTTCCAAATTACCGGCCGTGTACACTGATCTATACACAGTGGTATATGAGTTCAGCAGTGAAGCGATGCATGAACCTGCATTACGTAATTGTGTAATAAGAGTTTTTAAGCCTGACAGGAAATCGCTTGAATACCTGCAGAGGTCAAAAGTAGGCTAATAACTGGAACCTACATGCTTCAATCATTTAAAGCAAAATTTAGCAATAAATCAAACATCTGGAATATGTGAGCTCTGTACCAAAGCTGAAGAGGATATTAAGCACTTTTTGCTGGAATGTGAGTCTCTGGAGAGTGTTAGACAAAACCAGATGAACAAACATCTATCTTTAACCATGTTGAAAGGGAGAGGTGGTAAAGCTTATTATAAACAGGAGGATGTGCTTCAAATTATAATGGACTGCTCTAAGTTATCAACAACTACCTTATCCCATCTAAAAGCAGATGACCGGATAGAAATAGAAAAACGTGATCAAAACTTCTGTCATCAAATGCATAAGAAACGCACCGAACTACAAATCACTATGATACATTAATTAGAGGCTGAATTGAAACTGCTGAAACATCCAAGTACTTTTCTTCAAGACCCTCGACAGTGTGAATTTACATTTAAACAACAACAATATTACTGTATCCAGCTATACAAACTAATATAATGCATATACAAAACAGGAAAGATGGACCAAGCAGTCTGCATAGAATGCCAAGCTAACTGCCTCCACCTATGACTAGATCAGCTGCTTGCATCTAATTATATGCTTAGACCTTGGTAGGGGGTCACCATATTTCGAAATTTTACGATATATGATAAATTTATAGTTACTGATATATTTATTTGTGGCTATCTCGTCCAGAGACATATAATACAAGAGATTCGCAACTCTAGTAGAATCTTAGTAACGGCCAATGAAATGTCGCGGCCAACGGAAATGATTGGGATGATGATGGGAGAAGGGATGATGATGGGAAAAAATCCGCCATTGTTGTTAAGAAGACGCTACGCTTAAAGATTTTTCTTCTTGTTTATGTCGATTGTTTTCACAGCTAAAGCATGTATGTTCAAAAGATACACTAAGCTAATTCTACTAATTTGTAATCAATATAATGTGCTGAAATGACGATAGTAATCAAATATAGACCAATTTAAATTCGGTCCATTCTGCTTATATTCGCCTCCTTATTGTCGTAGAACCGATGTGGTCCACCAATCTGTTTCGTAAAACTTAGAAATTTACGAATATATATACAATTTTATGGGGTTATTTTACTCCCGAATGTTATCCCGTTAAAATAAGACTGTTTTCGTATAGTTTGATTCAATAGCATTTTCAAAAAGTACAATAAAAGGTGATTTATTTTTCACATTGATACCCAAAGCCAGCTATACGGGTACTACCAATCTTTTTCGTAAAACTTAGAAATTAACGAATAAATATGCAATTTTATGAGGCTATATTACTCTCGAATGTTTTCTCGTTAAAATAAGACTATTTTCGTAAAGTTTGATCCAATAGTGTTTTCAAAAAATACCTATTAAGATCGTCATCCCACGAAATAAAATCGAACATCGCCATATTGCGTGCACATGAATGAAGTTTTCTTAAAATGAGAAATTAATTGCCATTTTCTATTAAATATTAGTCCTAACAAGGATTTGTTTAGTCTCACTATATAAATCCTTGGTCCTAAATACACACTTAGAAAATGTAGAAACCATAAATTTACCGACAATCATAAAAACAACTCAATGCAAGCCCATAATGAAACTTTCAAAAACTCACTTAGAAACCACAAATTTACCGACAATCCTAATAAAAAACATCTCAATGCAAGCCCAATTAATAATGAACACAATAATTAATAAATTTTAATGATCTATAAATATCATGAATATAAGACAAAGCCGATCATGATTACGGATAAATAAACAAATTAATAATGAACACAATAATTAATCAATGTTTAATGATCTATATAAATCTTCTTCTTCTTTATATACAGAAAACATCAACTGGTTGATGATTACTTTCTGGCACATGCCTGGTTTAACAATATTGTTAATGATTAAAATATATTTTTGATTTCATAATAATTTTTCAATTTTATATATACAAATGTATATGTAAGCAATATTTTCAATTTTTATTTTTAATTTTGGTATAAGATAAAAACAAGATACATATTAAACATGTAGGTGTTTGTAAGTGTCAAGGAGCATCTCTTTAGTGAGTTTCTCCTTGAAGCACTCAGTAGTGGTGCTGCAGGCTATTGGTTCAGGTAATTTGTTCCAGTCTTTTATAGTTTGGCAGAAAATGAAAATTTGAAACTGTCTTTGCTGCATTGAATTTGTCGGTATGTTTGTTCGTGGCTAGACCTGGTGTTTGATTTGCTTTTAATTAGTATGTCAGTATGTGGTATGGCAATTTTGTTGTTTGTTATTCTATGGAACATATTTAATCTGCTTTGAGTCTCCTTTCTTGTAATGTTGGCCAATGAAGTGTGTTTATCATGTTTGTTACACTTTCAGTATATTTGTAGTTGGAGCATACATATCTCGCTGCACGCCTTTGGACTTTTCTATGGAGTTAATGTTCTCTGTTGTGTAAGGGTCCCAGACAGTGCAGCAGTATTCAAGTTTTGGTCTAATAAGGGCTTGGTATGCTTGGTCTTTGATGGTTACTGAGTTTATTTTTAAATTCTTCTGATGAATCCAAGAGTCTTATTTGCTTTTGATGTCATGTTCTGAATGTGTTTGTTCCATTTTAAATTTGATGATATAGTTATACCTAAATATTTTCATTTTCAACTGACTCAAGAATGTGACCGTGCATGTTATAATAAAAATGGATAGGTGTTTTCTTTGTGGTCACTCGAAGTAAATATCATGAATATAAGACAAAGCCGATCATGATTAACTATAAATAAACAAATAAATTCAAATTAGTTTTAGATACATTATTTAATTTACATTTTGTGAATTTTATTTGTGGAAAGAGTGTGGATTCCTGGGTGTAATAACTTCTTGTGTACAAGGTGTCAATCAAAACTCATCATAACATGTTGTGATTTACCAGGTCATCGAATAATTCATACCTAATATACATGTCACACTGTGAAATTATGTCTCCGAGACAGGTGTATATTCAATAGAAGCCTATTATGACACTATCAAATAAAATGAACACAATACAATTAATCAAGTGTTTATTATTTAATATCAACAGAGACATAAAGTACAATATTAAATTATGTCTCTAATATCAATAATACAAAACTTAAATCAGAGTTATAAACAAATACATTAAAATAAAGTAATTGGATAAGAACCCAAATTATTTACTCATATAATTCAATTATGATAATTTTAACACTGAAAGCCGGTCTCATAACAGTTTATGTTATGCTAGAACATTCACCATTACTCGAGTACTTTTAATACTTTTAATTACCAAAGGAGATCTCTGACTTAATTTACTCCCATTCTTTTGTTTTGTTTTAATTAACTTTATTTTTATCTTTTATTTTTGTTATATTTTAAAAATTTTAACTTTTAAACATATGGTATAAACATCCTCTGTCTCATTAAAAGAAATTCAAATGGTATTTAAATCCTAAATTTTAATCTAGGTAGATCTATAAATGATGTAAATAGCACATAATTTTAAATACTTGTTTTTAAAATCCAGTCTCACCTGTATATAAAGCTTTTAAACTTAAGCACCCCACCACACTATGTAAATATCTTTGTAAATATTTGATCAAGCGTTAAACCTATATCCCAAGTGGGAGTGCTCCAATATATAACGGAGGAAAATACCTGTACAGAACAGAACAGAACAGAACCTGGTCATGTCACCTCACAATACCTCTGGCAATAATTCCGCTAGCCACGCTGATGATCAAATTAGGGAAGACGGAATTAAATAAATGTATTACATAAAAGCGTTATGAACAAAATCAGATTTTGAAAACTTTTCTTATACGGGACACCCCTAGTTTGACTTTGAACTATGAGCTAGAGAATCTATAAAAGTAATATTAACTATAATCATGATAATTCCCCTTCATTTATTCGTTTCATAATATTAGCAACAAAAAAAAACAGTTTAAAAACAACTGACTATAGTTATTTAAAAAAAAAACTTGTTCCGTATGAAGTTAATTAAAAAAAATAGCTTGCCGATAGGTAGTAACTATGTCTGGTATAATTCTTTTTTTTTTTATCTATGAAACTGCATGAGTATGCCTTTGTCATTATCTTGTCGAGTAAAACAAAAATACGATTGACAAGAGATTTTGACACTTTATTACGACTACGTTATCCCGGTTTGTTTGGGTACTTTGTGCATGTTGTGGTTTATAGTTTTATTATCACATGGTTTTATTAACCGGGATGCCGTCAAGGTGGCTACATGTAGAGAATTGATATTCTCAAATTAAAATCGGGATATCTTATGTAGGATAATAAAACTTTAATTTTATGCATTTGTGCTTTTTATACGTAATATCAATTTTTCATTTTTTTGAAGTTTCCTTTAAGGGCAATAAATCCCATAAGAAGTCATCTGACAGTTTTGACATGTATGGACAATTGGTAGAGCTCAACATTCTGAACATTTTGCTCTTGTCAGATTTTCTCTCTTTCTAATGGTTTTCAAAATAATAGACAAAACTTGCATTTAACCCTATGTTCTATTTTTAGCCATGGCGGCCATGTTGGTTGGCAGGCGGGTCATCGGACATGGAAATGGGAATATGTCAAAGAGACAACAACCCGACCAAAGAGCAGAAAACAGCCAAAGGTCACCAATGGGTCTTCAACACAGCAAGAAAATCCCACAACCGGATAGGGGCTTCAGCTGGCCCCTAAATAAAAATGTGTTCAGTGAATTTGGACGTCAAACTAAACTCCAAAACATATAAATGAACTAAAATTAAAAAACATACAAGACTAACAAAGGCCAGAGGCTCCTGAATTGGGACAGGTGCAAAAATGCGGCAGGGTTTAATAAACATGTTTTGTGAGATCTCAACCCTCCCCTATACCTCTAGCCAAAGAAACACACAGCAATACGCACAGTAAAACTCAGTTAAAAAGAAGTCCGAGTCTGATGTCAAACTTGCATTTTGCCCCTATGTTCTATTTTTAGCCATGTTGGCCATCTTGTTGGCAGGCAGGGTCATTAGACACATTTTTTAAACTAGATACCACAATGATAATTGTGGCCAAGTGTGATTAAATTTTGCAAAGTAGTTTCAGAGGATAAGAATTTTGTAAAAGATTACAAAAATTTACGAAATTTTTTAAAAAAAATTGACTATTAAGGGCAATAACTCCTTAAGGGGTCAATTGACAAATTGGTCATGTTGACTTATTTGTAGATCTTACTTTGCTGAACATTATTGCTGTTCACAGTTTATCTCTATCTATAATAATATTCAAGATTATGAATAACCAAACACTGCAAAATTTCCTTAAAATTACTAATTCAGGGGCAGTGAACCAACAACGGATTGTCTGATTCATCTGAAAATTTCAGGGCAGACAGATCAAAACCTGGTGAACATTTTTACCCCCATGTCAGATTTACTCTAAATACTTTAGTTTCAGAGATATAAGCCAAAAACTGCATTTTACCCCTATGTTCCATTTTTAGCCATGGCGGCCATGTTGGTTGGTAGGCGGGGTCGTCTGACACATACTTAGATACCCCAATGATGATTGTGGCCAAGTTTGGTTAAATTTGCCCCAGTAGTTTCAGAGGAGAAGATTTTTGTAAAAGTTACTGAACGACAACGGACGACGGACGCCAAGTGATGAGAAAAGCTCACCTGGCCCATTGGGCCAGGTGAGCTAAAAAAGGAGGATGTCCATAAAACCTGACAAAATCAAACACTCAACTATGTCAACCAATGGATGGAATGGAAACAACTATGTCAACCAATGGATGGAATGGAAAACAACTGTCATATTCCTGACCTGGTACAGACATTTACTGAAGAATGGTGAGGTAAACTGCATTACCAAGTATTGAGGAAAGTCATGTTTTACTTTAAGTATGGAATAGAAAGCAGATAGAAATAGAGACTTATCAAATGATGTTTGAATAAATACATCCTTAGCCTATTTCGTCCATTGTGCTTGAGTAATTTTATAATAGTTTCTGTGTTCTGACATTTTCCAATGTTTTATCCTGTTAAAACATAGGAGGATCCAGGGCGGGGTCCCGAGGGGCCCGGCCCCTTTGTGAGAAAAATTTGGTTGATTATATAGGGAATCGGGAATCACTGAAGCATGACTGAGCGGGCCCCTCTTAGGGCAGTCAGTGGACCCCTTATGAAAATTTCTGGATCAGCCACTGTAAAGGTAATTCCTTTGCATAGTTTTACTTTTGTCATACTTCCTTTGAAGCAGACACTATTTACAAGTCTTAATGTCAAACATATATTGATTTATTTAAGTATAGTTATTTGAAATTAAATGTAGTAGAGGTCAATTAAAAATTGTGAAACTGGTTTCATAATGTGAATAATACTTACGCAGACAGGATTTCATCCGTTACTGTCAAAAACAATTAAATAGTGTATTAAATGAGTGAACAGGTCTGAGAATATTAGAAATAGTACAAAACAGCTGACCGCTCAAGCCTGGGATTGACTTATGGCAGACAGACATATCCTACATAAACAACTGCATACCAAATATTACTGAGTCATACTGACATATATAATATATATATATAGCATATATATTTACCTAGAGTGACATCCAGTTTACTGGTGCATGAAACTACAGAAAGGGTCATATAATGGAAAAATCCTTGCCACCACTCAACATTCCATATATTACTGACTTATCATATATAGTTCCTGAGGAATATATCGCATCCCAATAAAGTAAGAGGCACATCTGAGCCTGTATCACCCACCTGTTGAAAAGTGTATGCTTGCTAGAAAAGGCCTCTATTTGTACATATTTAGTTGGTTTTTTGCTGCTGAACCATTTTGTAATCTGTAATTTTAACTTAGTTCAAACAGTTTTTGAGATAACCATGATAACCATGGTAACAGCAAAAAACAGTAAAAATTAACATTTCAGGGGCAAGAACTCCAAGTCTGGTTGACAGATTTTATGTGAAATATTCAGTGTATATATATAAATCTTGTTATGATGATGATGATTTGTGCAATTTTCATTGTTTACCTGCCTCCTACAGCTTTCATCAAAACATAATAAATTGCTTCACGAGCGCAGCTGGATATGACCACAGAGGTCCAACCCTGAACAGTTGGGGCAAAAATGGACACAATATTCGTGCTTGATACAGGTCTGAATTTGGATTGAAATTAAATGTTTGACACATAATAGGTTTCTGACACAGAATAACTGTAGTCAAAGAACTTAGAATTGGTTATATGATTTGAATTTATATTCAATTTTTTGCTTTTGTGCAATTCACTATGCTGTTGCGAATTGCCCCCCCCCAAAAAAAATTTACCCCCTTTTTTTGCTTTTGTGCAATACACTATGCTGTTGCAACTGACCCCCAAAAAAAAAATTCACCCCTTTTTTTTGGCAAACAATTTTTTTCACCCACCTTTTTTGCAAAAAAATAATATTATGATATTTGAAGAAATTTTCTTTTAATTTCTGAAATCTTTTTTTCACCTACCCTCCCCTCCCTTTTCCAAAAAAAATATTTCCCTCAAGATATGGTCATTATCTCAATTCAAATTTCCAATGGAGTTTGCAACCATAATTACCCATTTAAATACATCATAAAAGTCTTAAAATAGAAAATGACATACATAATCATGTCTAAAAATAATATATCTTTAATCAGCATTTTTATTAGTAACTTCTAAAAATAAATTGACAGCTAATCACCTCAAGACAATACAAAATTTCTTTATACATAATTTTAAAGCAGTGTAAGGGAGGTAATCCAAATTTAACATTGTACTTAAAAGTGATTGTCCATTAACAAGGAAACCCTTGTTTTTCCCCTTTTGCTCCTAATTCCTAAACAGTTTGAGCCATTACCCCAAAGCCAATCCTAACCATCCCTTTGTGGTATGGAAACTTGTTGAACAATTTCAGAGAGATCCATACAAAATTCTCTGTTTTGTTGATCTTGTAATGCTGATCATTTAGTCTGTTTAGTTTCTCTCTGTCTTCTTAAGTTTTGCTCAAAATACAAAAGAGGATACAAAAAATCCTTATTTAAGGGGCTGGGCAATCATCCCTATAAAGAGTGACAGCCTACTACCTATGTCAGTGAAATGTGACTTCTTAGTAGATCTTGCTTTGCTGATCATTTTTGTGATTTAAAGTGTCTATTTATCAATTATAATTTTTATCATGTAAGGTAAAACCCCAAAATATGATAAAAATCGTCATTAAAGGGCAATAATTCCAAGGAGATGTTGGATGATTTCCTCTATATTGTCTTAATTGTAGATCTTTTCTTTCTGATCATTTTTGCTTATTCAAGTTTCTATCTATCTCTTATAATTTTTAAGATATAAGCAAAAAAATGAAAAAAATGGTAAAATTTGTCATTTAAGGGCAATAACTCCTATAAGAAGTCGTCTGACAATTTTGACGTATATGGACAATCGGTAGAGCTCAACATTCTGAACATTTTTGCCATGTCAGATTTTCTCTATTCATAAACGTTTTCAAAATAATAGACAAAACTTGATTAATTTGAAAATTTAACTTAGATCTAACACAGTAAAATTTACTAATAAAATATATAGATTAACACGGGAGTCAAATAACACTTAAACATATAAATATATAAAAATTATAGTCAATAAATTAAAGGATTTATAAACCAATTAAACACAATCCTTAAACAAGATAACCAATTACGGGAAAACGTTTAAACGAACCAACTTCTATCAAATTTAAAAAAATAAGACACTTAATAAAAAACCTTGCAAAAGATTTAGTGAACAAAACTTCAAACTTAATACAACCTTAAATTAACTAAAAATTAAATCAATAATAAATAAACAAAATATTAAAATTAACATAACTTGCAATTAATTTACATAACAAATGAACATAATAAACTTAAAAAATGAGATAAATAAAAAAATAGAAAATAAAAACTAGGAACAAAATATCAAATTAACAATAATGAAATATATTATAAAAGATTTAAGAAAGTAAATTAACAAATAATAATTTATCAAGTACTAAGTAAAAATAATAAACAATTCCTTGATATACACCGAAAACAAGGAAAAAACAAAAATTAATTAATTTAAACCAATCATAAGTTAACCAAGGACAGCTATAAATAAAAAATTTCCGAACAACCTTATACAAACCAAAAAACGATAAATTATATAACAAAAATACCAAAGAGAATTGTTTAAAGTAAATAGGTAGAAATTAATATCGAATCAATAATTAACAAAAAAAATTTTAAATCCAACAATTTAATACCTATCAAATTGAAAGTAAGGTAATAATCTGACAATTAAAATGGAATTACTTAAATCCAAATACATGAATGAAGGCCTGAAAAAAGGAGGATCAAAAGAAACATAACTAAAATAAAAGCCAAATCTTAACAGAATATGGAAAAGTTGATAGGTTTAAAAACAAAATTAACAAAAAATCAAGGCTAACAAATTACTTCAAAATTAAGGTCTGAAAATATTAAAAGTTAAAAATTTAATTACCTATCAAATGGATTAAAGGAATACTAAAATAGATATAATTGATGTTTCACAACCAAAAGTGAAATTTAATAACATAACACTTCAAAGCCAGGAATATAATAAGGACCATTATTAAATACTCTGACTTAACAAATAACAGCAAACATATAATCATTCACTTAATTATTATGAGCTACTGGTTAACAAGATAGATTTCCATACATTATGAACACTACATAACTATGTAAGGTCTTGGTGATCTCCTAATACTACACATGTTCATTAAACCTATTATTTTACCAACACCAAATGACCTTACCTGTAACAAACCTCACAGGATGTACTTATGAATTTATTACATTTTTACAACTGACCCTTAATCCTTAAAATCAACATTACTCACATACTATTAATAACCCGAAGTCAACTGACATCTATAACTACTGATCTTTAATACAGAGTATTTGGTAAAATACATAGTTTGGACACATACCTTAACTGTACTAAATAAGTGATGGACTTTATTACATTTCTACTAACTTACCACTGGTATAATATCCACTGTATAAGTACTGAATTCTTAATACTAGACTATCAAAGTCTGGTCAATTTTCCTATTAACATGACTACTTATAACATTACTATGAGGTCATTAATCATGATTACAACTACTATATGGCATAACGATAACAATACATGATGAAAAGGTCTGGTTAAAATTAACTAGATCACTGAATTTAAAAGAAACCAAGTAGTCAGGAACATGAATTATATTTTAATATAAGTTCATAAAAATAGTAGTCATGTACAATCTATTATTAACATGATTTTTGTATCCTTTACCGAGTCTTAAGATTGTTCATTCATACATTCTACACTGATGGTTCCGGTATTTGATATTCAAAAGCTATGAAAATAACAAATCAGGTTTAAATTTATAGGTCATTGAGCCTGTTCGATTTTCCTACTTAAAAACCAAATTGAGAAAATTATCATAACAATTATGACGACTGATCATAACCTTTTATTTCCTTTACTCTTTTATTTATCATAAACTTTTTAAACCTTTGAATACAAACGACTTATTCATTAACTCTTACCTATTTTTTTCTTACTGTGATTTGAAATTAAAGTCAATCACTATTAATTTAAGTAATAAAACCAAGGCTAAATTCTTGGCTACTTAAGGGTTTCATATAACAGAACTTTACCTCCAATTTAGTATTTTTTCTATTACAAACTAGTGATTAAATGGAAAAAAATTTAAAATAGCTAAATCATTAAATTGACATTTACATTACCTATTTAAGTCCTTATACAATAACAGTTTTAGGAACTGAACATTTTGGGATTTTACTTTAGGAATTGGATTTAATTTTAATTAAATTTTTTAATAAAAAATTCTTTTGTTATACAAAAAAAGAAATATCTGTAAGTTTGCGTTAACAATAAGGTATGTTGGACATTACATTTGTATTTTAATTAGTAATTTTGTCAAAAGTTACTTTTGTAATAAAATTGGATTTATAGCAATTACAAAAAGTTTAATTAATAGTTTCATTAAAATAAGGATCGATTGACCATTTATTATTCAGACAAAAAATTTGGAATTTTCTGAATTAAAGTTTGTTCATTGATATTTAAAAAAATTGGATATAGCAAACCGTTTATAATTGATATTAAAGAAAAAAGGATTTAACATAATTAAATTTCCCATAAATAAAAAAATTAATGATTTTTAATTTAAAACTTAAATTTAATTCGGTAATAGAATTAAAAAAATGGGTTACCTGGTATTACCAGATTTTTAGTGAAGGTACATATATTATATAGCATTAAAAATAGCTTACAATTTTTAAAATTAAACGAGATAATTACAGTATCTAAAATAATAAAAAGTTTAACAATTTTTAAAATATTTTATATGCGTATCTAATATTATCAATATGAATTTTGTTAATATTTTACATTTGTATGTGATTTTCCTGGATTAAAACTTAAATTTTGGTATAAATGAGTTTTTGAAGTTACCAATTTGGGGTAATTCTATTAAAACAAAAATTATGTTTACTAAAACTTAATTATTTATTTTTTAAATTCGATTAAACTAAATTTTGTTGTTGGGATTAAAAGAGAATAAAATCCCTTGAAGAAAATTTGAATTTAATAAAAAATTAAGTTTTTCAAAATAAGTTATGCTTTTGTAGTATATTTTTAATTTATTTCAATTATAGTATTAAGTAATTAATCTATAAACTGAATAATTTGGTAATGAACCATATCAATCATTTAAAGGATAGTCCTAAAAATAGCTCAGTAAATACTTTACTAACAAGTAACAATTTTCTATAAAAATTAAACTTGTTATAAAATTATGGCTATTTGGTATATATGTTTAATTCATATATATTGTGTAACTTGCATATTTTATTTTGGTAAAATTGACTGATCAATTCAATTCTTTTTAAGACGCGAAAAATTTTCAATTGGTAATAGCAATGTTCATCATTTTACAAAAGGTTCCTATTTCTAATATTTGATATCAAATTTAAGTTTGATAAATATCAAATTGAAAATTTTTTTTATGAAAATTGAAAACATTTCCAAAGTTCCGTTGGAATTTAACCTCAAATCCTTATTAATTAAATCTTAGGATCCTTATTAATTTCAAGATTAAGAAGATTAAATAAGTTTTTAAAATTATATCATTATTTAAAAAAATTTATTATGTAAAATTAAATTTAAATAAATTAAATTTTACTTTTTAAAGGTTTTAAGTATAATCCAAAGAATTGTTTGTCTTAATTATTGTTATTTTTGTACATTTATACTGTTTATTTACTATTAAAATACAAATTTTTGATAAAATATTAATTGTTAAAGAAAAATTCAATTATTACTATTTACAATATGTGTATCTTATTTTTCGATTTGTTAGTTTTGAATAATTTAAAAATTATTTAACTTTAACAATTACGTAATGAGAATTTTATTGTTTAAATTTTGCATTAATTTACTAATTTTGTAAATTTCAAAACATTAGAATAAATTAATAAAATTTCATATTTCTTGTAATTAGTTAGATTTTATTAATTCATTCCAATTTATTCATTTTAAATGAATAAGGTTGAAAAACTTACTTTTACAAAATTTTACAATATTATTTTTATCAATGAATTGGAGTTTAAACTAATTATTCTTACAATATATAATAAATGATGAAAAAATTTAATTAAATTTTTAATTCAAGTAAATATTAAAAAATCAAAATGGTTTTAATATATTATTCCAAATTACCAATTGATGAAATCTTTGGTGGTTGTACTTGAGATTAGACTTTATTATTTGGTAATTTAACTAAAATACAATCCTAATTTAAATTAAAAAGATTTTAACTTTAGAATTTCAAATTAACAATGGAATTATTGTTTCAAACTTGATTTCATTAAGATATCGGAATAAATCAGAAATTCCGTAAAATTATTTCCAGGAAAAATTAAAGTAATTATTAGGTTTTCATTTATAATGGAATGCATTTAAAACTACATTAAAAATTTACATTTAAAATTTAATTAAAATAACAAAAAATTAATTCAACAACTAGGAAAATTAACTTTATAAATCCATATTTTACCAGAAATATTACGTTAAAAATAAAAGTTAACTGTAAATATTTCAAATTTGAATATAACTAACAAAAGTTAATTATTGTTTTCTGAATTAAATTCGCTGTGTAATTAATTAACCAGAATATTTGGCGGAAATTGGATTTGATAATTAAATGTAATAACCCAAGGTAAACGTGTAAAGATCTTGAATTATGCCCAGGTAAGTTGGATTTAAAGAAAAGAAAATCTTAGAATTAATTTGGCTGTTAATAAGAGATAATAAAATTTAATGAATTTGTAATTTTTTATGGTAAAACGATGAACAAATTTTGATTTAAATTTCGATAAGCTTTTATTGCCCCAATTACCTAAACCTGGTTTAAAGTTTGAAAATAAATTTACAATCAAATTATAATTTAAACCGAATGTATCAAAAAAACTTTAAAATACTAATATCATTTTAAGGTAAAACGATTTACTTAATCAAAGACCATATAAGTTATACATTTCCTAAAATTAGATTCATACAGAATTATATGCAATTATCGAAAATGAAGTTTTGCTATCAAATACAATTATTGTTTTCAAAAACTAATGTTCGTACACAATAAATCCGGACAAAAAGATAATTTAGACAATATAAAATTTTAATTGGCCAAAATATTAAAAAACAACAAAATTTCATAGCCAATAAAATCCTCAAATAACCAAAATGAAACATAATTTATTTTGTTAAAATATGTAAGCAAAGAAACTTTGAAAACCATTAAATACCAATAATTCTAAAATCACTAAGCCTAATTATAATTTAATTTATAATTTAAAACTAATTGTAATTAACATTGCATCTGGTCCATTTTAAAAATTTAACTATTAAAATAATTTGGGTCAAAAATTTTTCAAATTTTTAAAATACAACTTATTTTTTGCAGTTCTTAGCTTACTAAAATCAGTCACATGAGTTTGGGTGATGCATGCTTGATCGATAAACAAATTTAATACCTCAAATTTCATCATACATGCACATGTCTGCATGTCATAATCTATTCATTTCCAGGTTTAGAATCAGAAAATTGTCTATATTAAGGCCTCACCTAGATTGTGTTTGTGAAGATTCAATAAAATGCTCCGCACGGTGCAGCTTGATACAATCGCAGAGGTCGAACCCTGAACAGTTGGGCAAGTATGGACACTTCATTCAAACTTGATACAGCTCTTAATTTAGATTTTGATTACATATTTGACACATCATAGGTTTCTGACACAGAATAAATGTGGTCAAAGAACTGAAAATTTTGAAATTGGACTTTCAGGGTTAGATTCAACATATCATAGAACCCCAAGAATTGTTATTTTTGATGAAATCAAAACAAGTTTAATTTTGGACCCTTTGGACCACAATGTGGACCAATTTGATAACAGGCCCTAAAATCAAAATTCTAAATACTAGGTTAGATTCAGCATATCGAAGGACTCTATGCATGCATATATTCATTTTTTTTCAAATCAAACAAAGTTTAATTTAGGACCCCATTTTGGACCAATTTGAAAGCTGGGCCCAAAATAAATAAATCTAAATACACAGTTAGATTCAGCATATCAAAGAACCCCATATATTCAATGTTTGTTCAAATCAAACAAAAATTAATTCTGGACCCCAATTTGGACCAACTTAAAAACTGGATCCAAAATCAAAAATCTTAATACATGTTTAGATTCAGCATGTCAAACAACCCCTTGAATTCTTGTTAAAATCATTTTTTACAAAGTTTAATTGTGGACCCTTTGGACTTTAATGTAGACTTATTTGAAAACCAATCCCAAAATCATTCCTTTTGAGGTATAGAACCTTGTGGTAAAATTCAATAGTTATCATACACTTATATATTGTCCTAAAACAAAACAAAATGCTTGCTTTTGGCCCCTAATTCCTAAACAGCTAGGACGATAACCCCCAAAATTAACACCAACATTCCTTTTGATGTATAGAACCTTGTGGTAAAATTTCATATTTATCCATACACTTATATACATTAGCATGCATATGACTAGTTAATGTCCTGAAACAAGAAAAATGCTTGATTTTGGCCCCTTATTCCTAAACAGCTAAGACAATAACTCCCAAAATAAACACTAACATTCCTTTTGAAGTATAGAACCTTGTGGTCAAATTTCATAGAGATCCATACACTTATATACAAGTTATTGTCCTGAAACAAGAAAAAGGCTTGTTTTTGGCCTCTTTTTGACCCCTTATTCCTAAACAGCTAAAACAATAACCCCAAAAATCACTCCCAACCTTCCTATTGTGGTATTGAACCTTGTGCTTCAATTTCATAGAGATCCATTCACTTATACTCAAGCTGGAAACCAAAATGTCTTCCGACGACAAATATATTGAATGTATAACTTACTTTTTCCAGAATCTCTGTAAGCATTCTCTACTTCTTTCCACAATTCTTCTCCAACCGACTTTATTACATCTTCCTAAATTAAAACAAGATGATAAAAAGAATGCCTTATAGATTATGATAAGTTGTAAATGGTTATTCTGGCTGGTTCTAAATATAACCATATAAACACTTCTAAGATAAAATTACAATATATTTTCTTCTACCTGAATAAATTAATTAATCATATATACAGGTGATATAGCCTAGCAGGAAGTTCTAACTACAAACTGTGAAGGTTTGACTGTATGAAATGCTTAAACATTTATCATGTTCATTTGGTCTCTGGGGGAGAGTTGTCTTATGAGCAATCATACCACATCTTCTTATTTTTATAGTCTCATGGGCAATCACACCACATCTTCTTATTTCACAGAAAGAGTATGATAAATTGTGTATGCAAACTTTTCAATATTATTCTAAAATCTACTTCATTTCCAAGTTGTTGGACAGAAAGTATTATTAAGCCTCTATATTTAAAACAGCAGATGTAAGTAATTCAAGTACCTACAGAGATACAAAATCTAGAGCAATCTATAGCTGTCTAAGTTATTTGTAAACATCTTATACAACAGATTGGATTTATTTGTAACTGAAAACAAAATACTTAGCATGCTTAGTATGTCATGTATGTTAAAACTAAATAGACTTTAGAAAATCATGCAGAAATCTAGATCATGTTTACCTTTTAAAATTCATTTTGGATAAAATGTAAAAACAAATAAATCCCAAAAAAATTGGTGTATACTAAGTCCCCTTGTTTGCATAGGTTCATGCCTGAAATCCAGAGGACCTTGATGAGAAATGTGAACCAGTAGATATTGGGAACTTATCTTTATATTATTTGATGTTTATAGAAATAAGAAGATGCAGAATGAGTGCCAATGAGACAACTCTCCATCCAAGTCACAATGTGTAAAAAGTAAACAATTATAGGTCAAAGTACGGCCTTCAGTTCAACATGTATGCAGATGACATAATTTTTAGGTCACAAATCAAAAATGCATTACAAAACTGTCTGTCCACATTGGATCTTTATTGTAAACAAGAGTGCACACCCTGAAATGTCTCTCCTGTTTAACTTATCATTGAATTCATGTTGAAAGTCTGCAATATGAAGGTTTTACTACAAGTATCACATAAACTTAACATTATCATTGTTTTAGGAAAATGAGGTCAGCATCAGATGAACTATGCCAGACAGACATATACACCTTATAATCAGTCCACACACCAAATATAGTGGTTGTATTGCTAAAAGAACCTGACAAACAGATCAAACCACAAAATCTTAACAATGACCAATGAAATACGGAAATTTTGTAAAATCTCATCATGTATGCATTAAATAGATCTGAACACATGGCAATAAATTAAAACAGCATGTCTACTGAAAACGAAAGTACAGTAGTTGTCTCCAAACTCATATCTATATCTTTAATGGGAAGCTTAATACTAAAATTTATGATAATTAAAAGAGATGATTTTTCATTTCCTATTGTTAATTATCCATTTTTAGATGGTGATGTTCCCTTGTCACCATCTTATGGTGTTTATATATCTCAACTTGTTCAATTCACTGGTGTACAATGTATGTAACAACGTATTTGATTTTAACAAAAGAAATCTCTGTATTACTGAAAAAATTATTACACCAGGGTTTTCGATATCACAAACTAGTCAAAACATTTACTTAATTTTATCATCGGTACAAGGACATCATTCGTAAATATAAATCAACATGCAGACATCTTATACGTTCAGGTATTTCACATCCAATCTTTTATGGTAATATTCTATATAAAGCAAAAAAATGTCGACATTCACCTCTAAAGCTAACCAAACCTTTAAACAGACTTATATAGAAGGGATATAGTTATGATAATGTTGTCAGATCATTAAAGATGGCATATTTTGGTATTAATATTGATTCACTCATAGGGTCTTTGCATCGGAAATAAACACATTTATTCTAAAACCAGTTGTTGGCATGATACAGGTTATGTTCTTCTCATATATTTTATGATGATATGATACTTCTTTCAATCAGTTTAATTGAGGTCTGGAGCTAGCATGTCAGTAACTGCTAGTACCCCCTTGTTAATTTATATGCATCATTGTCATTTTGCTTAGTTTCTTTTGTTACCTATTCTGACATCGGACTCAGACTTCTTTTAAACTGAGTTTTACTGTGCGTATTGCTGTGTGTTTGTTCATTTATATGTTATGGAGTTTAGTGTGATGTCCATTTTCATTGAACTAGTACACTTTTGTTTAGGGGCCAGCTCAGCCTCACTCAGAAGCCCGCCTCTGGGTGCAGGATTTTCTCGCTGTGTTGAAGACCCATTGGTGGTCTTCGGCTGTTTTCTGCTCTTTGGTCCAGATGTTGTCTCTTTGACACATTCCCCATTTCTATTCTCAATTTTATCATATGCATATAATTTATCACATGACAGCTCAATCAGAATGTTGAAGCTAACTTATGACGACTTCAAGACTTACCACTTACAATATTTAATTTTCCCCAAAAAATGTTTAATGTTATCTATTCAATGTATACTGATACAGTATGTAGAATAAAACTCTCTAATGGGCTTAGCCCTCCATTCTTATCAGAAAGGGGTGTTAAACAAGGTGACGTATAGAGTCCCCTTCTTTTTAACTATTTTATAAATGAACTAGTAGGTAATCTTGATAACAAACATACGGATCCAGTTGCCATTGGGGATACCTCTTTGAACATTCTTTTATATGCAGACGATATTGTTTTGCTATCTGAAAGCAAAGAGGGTCTGCAAAACTCTCTTGATATTTTACATGAATATTGTTCACTATGGAAACTCCAAGTTAATACTGACAAATCAAAAATTATGATATTTAATTCTAACGGCAAGACATTGTTAAACCATTTTACCTATGATAATGCATATCTTGAAACGGTTACAAATTATTGTTATTTAGGTATTGTTTTAAAGTATAATGGCAATTTTTGTCTTGCTGTGGAAAAAGCCAGGAAGGCATACTATAAGATAAAGAAAACTATAGGTCTCAACCACCCATGTAGACTTCTTGAAAAATTGTTTGATTCTTTAGTTACCCCCATTCTTACATATGGTAGTGAAATTTGGGGGATGGACTCACATTTTAGAGATTCTGATCCCTTTGAAAAACTTCATGTTAAATTTATCAAAGATATATTAGGGGTTCATTGTAAGGCATCTAATGATGGATGTCGAGCCGAACTTAATAGGATTCCCTTGAAAAATAAAATATTATATTCAATATTCAACTTCCTGAACCATATATAGTTTCTACAGAAAATTCTTTGGCATATGATATATTCACTAAATCTGTAGATTCAAACCCTTGGGTCATAAAGATAAAGAGTCTTTTAAATGGACTTGGAATGTTGTCATGGTCGTATATCATTTATAACTTTAATTATGTTAAAGGTAATTTAAATTCCATTAAACAAAGAATTAATGACCAATGTTTGCAAGTTCAAAATGCAAATATACTTGAATCAAAGAAGTTAGACTTTTTCAAGAGCGTCTACATAATGGGTCGTAGACCACTCTATGTTGATATCTTAAAAAAACAGAAGCGACAGAACTGCAATATGTAAGATCCGTATAAGTGCTCATATACTGATAATAATTCATATACAATCCTAAAATTGACTTCCTCTTTCATTTCAGACAGTTTGAACCTGCGTAAAGCTGAGCAAACACTATAGAATTGTCAATATGTCTTTAATTCATAGTCATTGTTTATAATATTACATATTAATATAGTCATTGTTTACAACACTTATTATGTATGATCAATTATGTAATTAATATGCCATGAGCCTTAACCATTTAATTTCATTATTGATGAGTTTGTGCTAATAAAATATTTGTATTTGTATTTGTATTTTTATTAAAGTTTAAGCTGTTTGCAAGAACAGTCCATAAGACGCATGAATTCATCAGGACAACTGATTAACGGTTCTTTACAAAGGTTAAGGTCAATGATCATAAAGTTCTAGTACTTGGAAACAAAAGCGGACAAAACTGTACATTTTCCATAATGATAATCATGTTACTATATATTTTCCAAAAAATGTTTGTATCAACTATGAGTTGTAAAACTAACTAACTACTTATTAATATGAATTCACTGCGTAATTTCCCTGGTTATTCAGTGACTAATTCACAGGGATACTCGGCCAACTGCTGTAGGTCGAGTCATTTGTCATTACAGCAAAGAAAAGTGCAATAAAGATGTTTTAGATGAAAAAAAAATGACATATGAACTATGAAAATGAGTTCAAGGTCATATGAACCCTGACAGACAGACATGTACAACTTTCAATCATTCCATACACCAAATATAGTTGACCTTTTGCTTATAGTATCTGATAAAATGACAAAATTAAGAAAACTTATCATTGACCAATGGACCAGGAAAATGAGGCCAAGATCGTATGAAAAGCCTGCCAGACAGACAAGTACACCTCACAATTGTTTCAATACACTAAATATAATTGACCTATTGCTTATAATATATATGAGAAATACACCAAACCATAAAAATTCAAAATTGTCCAATGAACCATGAACAGTCAGGGATATAACTCTATAGGGTTATTACAGAAAATATCATATGTGTGTTATTACAGATACTTTCATGAGTTGTCTTCTCTTTAATCCTTAAATTTTCTAAATCTGTAATAACATATGTTTGTTATTTGTAAAATAAATCATCAATATTTTGATTTTTAGTGGGCTCTAGGAACTCTTGGAACTTTAGAGAAACTAAATGCATAGCCTTGATAACTAATTTTTGAATTAAATTAATGCATTTTTCATTAACCATGGTAAATCAATGAGACGAGGCTTTTAATTAATAAAATTAGCTGTATAATAACAAGGCTTAGTTATTAAAGGCATGTAACTTATTATATGAGACACTTGGGAATTACAGGGAAGCTTGGGCAGAACCTCATTACATGCTCTGATCATTATTTCTTTCAATAAATTAAAATACATTGTAATTAAGCATGATGTATGTCTGAGCAAATGCTTTGGAGTGGTGTAGAGAAGCTGTAATAACACCCTTTAGTTAATACAGGCATATTTTTTCTGTAATAACATAGGTGTACTATGCATGATCGAATTTATTCGTTCATAGTGTGTTAATTTAAGTTTTTTGATTGAGTTAAGCCTTCCAATTGATATTTTATCGTGTGTTTTTCTATGTTGTGATGTTATACTATTGTTTCAGAAAAAGGGAGAAGGTTTGGTACCATTAAAACGTTTAATCCCGCTGCAAATGTTTGCACCTGTCCGAAGTCAGGAATCTGATGTACAGTAGTTGTCGTTTGTTTATGTAATTTATACGTGTTTCTCGTTTCTCTTTTTATATAGACTAGACCGTTGGTTTTCCCGCTTAAATGGTTTTACACTAGTAATTTTGGGGCCCTTTATAGCTTGTTGTTCGGTGTGAGCCAAGGCTTTGTGTTGAAGGCCGTACATTGACCTATAATGGTTTACTTTTATAAATTGTTATTTGGATGGAGAGTTGTCTCATTGGCACTCACACCACATCTTCCTATATCTATGATTGGCAAACTATGAACTGTTACATCTTTCTATAGTATACATAAAGACAATAGTAATATCAATAGAACTTGTATACATTTTAACAAAACTTAAGATGTATATATTGTCCCTTTGAAACATATAACATACATATGTTATCACAGTTCTTTGATTTTTTAGTCCACAATAACAAATGTATGTTATTTTTCTCTAATAACCCTATAGAGTTATATCCTTGACTGATGAAAATGAGGTCAAGGTCAGATGAAACATACCAGACAGGCATGTACACCTGACAATCATTCTATACACCAAATATAGTGGCCCTATTTCTTATACTGTATCCGAGAAATAGACCAAACCACAAAAAATAAACATTGTCCAATGAACCATGAAATTTAGGTCAAGGTCAGATGAAACCTGTCTGACATGTACACCCTACAATCATACCATACACCAAATATAGTGGCCCCATTGCTTATAGTATCTGAGATAAGGACTTGACCATGTAACTTTAACCTTGATCATGGATCAATGGAATAAAGTTGAGGTCATGTGAACCCCACCTGACGGACATGTAGAAGTTGCAAGGAACCCAAATAATAAATATAGTTATCCTATTACTCATAATAAGTGAATATTTCACTTAACAAAAAAATTGTAATTTTTTTTCAAGCAGACACTGAACCATGAAAATGAAGTCAAGGACCATGGACATATGACAGATGGAAACTTCATCACATAAGGTATCTTTTTTTTTTAAACGCCAATAATTTTAATTTTGGCCTAATCTCAGATTACTATACTAGAAGTTTAAAGTTCCTCCAGTTTTAGTATCATGTGGAAAAGAACAATGACACATAAGTGAAATTGGCAACATGATGAAGAATATTTATTAAAAAAATAATACAACACAAGAAAAAACTTTTTTTTAAAAAGGGCTTACAAATCACATGCCCAAAGGCAAAGAGACGTGTGCTTGGACCCCGCCCCCTTTTCGTGTATGTCTATGATAATTTCGTCCATAAGAAGGGCTCAAAAAGAAGTCTTTCCAAAATTCGTGTTCATCTTGTCATTCTAATTTACCATCTCATCTGTTTCCATTTTTGTACTTTCCCGGATTGGCCCAATTCATTTTCAACAGGTATGAAAGTTATTCTTAATATTTTTCTTCATTTTCTTGGGACAAAATATAGTTAATCATATTTTTTAATATATCTCATGATTGTTCATTGTTATTTTATCATTATTTTTTTCTTTAAATAAAATGTGTTTTTATTCGCAATTACCGATGATTTGACCGTTGATAAAAAATAAACACCCCTTTTGGAAAATGTAAACATATCGCAGCTTCTCGGAATCTCTTTGGTTCATTCATCGTCTTCACTGTCAACGTGTGACTTCAGAACGATGGCTGCTGAATTAGAAAGCTTGGAGAAATCATTACAAAAGAATGTCCCACCTCAAGAGTTGGCAGATGTGTGGAGAATTCTGTATGGAAAGGAACTTAGGTAAAGTCTGATTTTATGCATGTTCAAATTCAATGCAATACAACCTTACCGTAAATGTAATGCAAAACATCAGTTACTAATGGGAAGAGGGAGAGAAACGAATCTTAATTCCATGTCTCTTGTCTCGGGCCTGGGGGTTATAACTTATAAACACCCATACCTGTCAACCTTTGACAATGAAAATGCAGGTGATGACCTGCATAGAAGAATGAAATCTCAGGTCATGACGCGTACAAACTTTTTCAAGCTGAATTTCAATATGATGTGAAAATCCATGGATGGTACCAGCGGATTCGAACCCTCAATGTCGGGATCTAAAGGCAGCGCTCTAACCAATTGAGCCAAAGAAGATCTTCCCTAACTCAACTAGTTAGGTTCCATTTATATCTCCAGGTCTACAACACTCTTCCCCTTTTCTTTTTTGGGCTGCGTACCATCCATCCGAGCAACTCGCAGGTCCACTACTATACAACCCGAGACATCTACTGAAATCCTCTGGCCAGTTCCACCTAGATATGTCACGGTCATCCACACATGACCATATCAAACTGCCAGGCACCTATATACACTTGTTTGTACAAGTAGTTATTGCTCATAGCGCCAATGATGTGAAAATCCATGGATGGTACCAGCGGATTCAAACCCTCAATGTCGGGATCTAAAGGCAGCGCCTAACCAATTGAGCCAAAGAAGATCTTCCCTAACTCAACTAGTTAGGCTCCCTTTATATCTCCAGAACTACAACAAATATTTAGGGACATTTTTCTTATAATTTATATCAAAGTTTCCAAAACATTGTCCACATGGTTAAGTAATTTAAAATTGTACATATTATTATTTCATTGCACCTGGAGGCCATTGATAGATTTGTGTTACATTGCCTTAATTCCTGTTTATATTCATTCCACATGTTCCATGACATACAACATGTACAATGTGCCAATTTGTGTTTTCTTTACAGACATTTGAGCAACTTTTAGTCAGTAGAAGATATCATAAGTTGATATTAGAATATAATAAAATAAAGTTAAACAATTAGGTCTAAAGGAGGTATAGATGAAAAAAGTAATTTTCAAAATTTTTATTTTTTAATTGTTCTAAGGTAGATATAAGTAAAAGTATTATTCTGATATGTTTGTGCATTCAATTCATTTTAGATTTAATCTTTTTACAAAAAAAACATAATGTAATGAAAATTTATAGGGTGTGGAAACTTGGTGTTTTAGGACCCTAATATTTGGGGCTGACCAGCTCAGAGGAAAAGGTCCATGCAACACAAGAATCCCTTATTTTATACGCAAAAGGATCTTCTCAGGTCACGAACTACCCGTCAACAACACCACCGGGAAGGTCCCCCGAACTTTTGTGTTGCAATAAGTTTAAGGAGTATATTGTGAATTGACAAAAAAGGGGAAGTAACTCAAATTGTTTTTAAAACAACTTTGAAATACACAAATTATTTACGACCTAAAGCTAAGGTAATTGGTGTTTGACACCAAAGCTGTCAAGTGAAGCCATGCACTGAAATGGGTCAATTGAGCTGAGTTTACACAGCCAGTTGAACTTCTTGTCCAGGAAGAATTACGAATTTGCCGGTATTTCATTGAAATCACTTTATATCTAATCAGTCTGAAGGCTAAGGAATCCGGGTGAAAACAGGTTATTTTCCGAATTCCCGGGTTATTTGGTCACCCGACGGGTGTTCCGGGTGACCCTTCAGAAATGTGAAAATCTCGGGTCACACCCGCAGGATCCGGGTCAGTTGACAGGTATGAACACCTCTCATTGAAGTCTAAAAAAAAATAGCCAAGAGAGAACTCACTATTTTGCTGGACATTGTGCAAACCTTTAGTTTCTCGCTGAACCAATCACATTCAAATGTCGAATCCGGTTCCTTAATACCTGGAAGAAGAAGGCTTGTAAAATCCTGCCATCTATATATATTTGGGATCATAGCTATAATCCTACTCCACGAAATTCAGACAGTCCAGTAGTCAGACGGTCGATAGTCTGACAATCTGATGGTCCAAAAGAAGTTGATCCGCTCTTCACGAAATTGTGCTGAGGCAGAGAATTTTGTCTTCAAATAAGCTTACTATTATACTCTGAAAGAACAATATAAATTTTGAAAATTAAATCCTCTACTGTTTGAACTAATGGCCCAGAGGGCCTAGAAACTTTTTCCATCACTTGGTGTCTAACGTCAGTTGTTAATTGTCTATTGAATTGTAGAAAAATCTTCTCTAAAACTGTTGGGCAAACTTAACCTAACTTGGCTAAATTCATCCATGGGGTATCTATTTTGAAAGATGCACCCAATAACCATACCTACCAACCCAGAGGCGGATTTATGGAGGAAAAGGCCAGGGTGCCCAGGCCCCCCTTATGGAGCTACATTAATGGTTAATTCAGACTTTTTACCCCTGGGCCCCCCTTTTTCAAAATCCTGGATCCACATCTGCAAATAACATGGGTAACATTGCTAAAATTAGAACATAGATAGGGGTAAAGTGCAAGTTTTGTCATCTATTTTGAAAACCCTTATGTCTAGAGAAAATTTGACAGTACAAAAATGTTCACAGTGTTGATTTCTATCTACTGACTATTTACATCAAAACTGTTCAACACATCTTACAGGAGTTATTGCCCATAAATGACAAATTTTTACCATTTTTTTTTTTCATTTTTGCGCCAGTTATTGTGAAAAATATAAAAGATCGAGAGAAACTTTGAAATAAAAAATGATAAGCAATACAACTTACAAGATTTGCAAATATGATTAAAATGGCACAAACTGACAGTCAATTCCTTATTCGAGTCATTGCCCTTTAATGACAATTTTTTTCCATTTTTTTGTGATTTTGCCTATCTGCCTATAATCATGATATCCTGAAAACAACAAAATATGTATATTTTGCTATTCATCATCAATATTTATTTAGATTTTGCTCTTAATTTTGACAACTTAATTTTGTCATGTAAAATTAAGAACAAATTGGTATCTGTAGACTGTCAATAAGATATATGCCTACATTTTTGTATACCATGTATACTGCAAGGTTAGAGGAACACAAAGTAAGGGACATTTTATTTCAAAACCAAATTAATTTTTTTATTGTTTAACACAGACAACTAGAGTTTCCAAAGGAGGCCAGAGATTTAGCAGATAAAAGACAGTTTGAATTGAAAGGCAGTTGTTTTACTGCAGAAAAAGAATCTTTCCGTCCACCAAAAATTGTCAGAATTGGTGCTATACAAAATCAGATTATAGTGCCTACTACAGAGCCTGTATCAAAACAGGTAAGATAAGATCCATGAACTATCTAATATTACAGAGTCTGTATCAAAACAGGTAAGGTTAGATCCATGAACTGCCTACTACAGAGTCTGTATCAAAACAGGTAAGGTTAGATCCATGAACTGCCTACTACAGGGTCTGTATCAAAACAGGTAAGATTTAATCCATGACCTGCCTACCACAGAGTCTGTATCAAAACAGGTCAGATTTAATCCATGACCTGCCTACCACAGAGCATGTATCAAAACAGGTAAGATTTAATCCATGACCTGCCTACTACAGCATTGTACAGGGCCTGTATCAAAACAGGTAAGATTTAATCCATGACCTGCCTACCACAAAGTCTGTATCAAAACAGGTAAGATTTAATCCATGACCTGCCTACCACAAAATCTGTATCAAAACAGGTAATATTTAATCCATGACCTGCCTACTACAGGGTCTGTATCAAAACAGGTCAGATTTAATCCATGAACTGCCTACCACAGGGCCTGTATCAAAACAGGTCAGATTTAATCCATGAACTGCCTACTACAGGGCCTGTATCAAAACAGGTAAGATTTAATCCATGACCTGCCTACCACAGAGTCTGTATCAAAACAGGTAAGATTTAATCCATGAACTGCCTACCACATAGTCTGTATCAAAACAGGTAAGATTTAATCCATGACCTGCCTACCACATAGTCTGTATCAAAACAGGTAAGATTTAATCCATGACCTCCCTACCACAAAGTCTGTATCAAAACAGGTAAGATTTAATCCATGACCTGCCTACTACAGGGTCTGTATCAAAACAGGTCAGATTTAATCCATGAACTGCCTACTACAGGGCCTGTATCAAAACAGGTCAGATTTAATCCATGACCTGCCTACCACAAAATCTGTATCAAAACAGGTAATATTTAGTTCATGAACTGCCTACTACAGGGCCTGTATCAAAACAGGTCAGATTTAATCCATGACCTGCCTACCACAGGGTCTGTATCAAAACAGGTCAGATTTAATCCATGACCTGCCTACTACAGGGTCTGTATCAAAACAGGTAAGATTTAATCCATGAACTGCCTACTACAGAGTCTGTATCAAAACAGGTCAGATTTAATCCATGAACTGCCTACTACAGGCTAGGGCCTGTATCAAAACAGGTCAGATTTAATCCATGACCTGCCTACTACAGGGTCTGTATCAAAACAGGTAAGATTTAATCCATGAACTGCCTACTACAGAGTCTGTATAAAAACAGGTAAGATTTAATCCATGACCTGCCTACAAAGGTAAGATTTAATCCATGACCTGCCTACCACAGAGCCTGTATCAAAACAGGTAAGATTTAATCCATGAACTGCCTACTACAGGGCCTGTATCGAAACAGGTCAGATTTAATCCATGAACTGCCTACTACAGAGTCTGTATCAAAACAGGGAAGGTTAGATCCATAAACTGCCTACCACATATTCTTTATCAAATCAAGTAAAATTGAATTAATGAGCTGCCTACCACAAAGTCTGTATCAATACAGGTAATATTGAACATGTTGAATCCATGAACTGCCTACCTCAAAGTCTGTATCAATACAGGTAATATTGAACATGTTGAATTCATGAACTGCCTACTACAGAGTCTATCAAAACAGGTAAGGTTAGATCCATGAACTGCCTCCTACAGATTCTTTATCAAATCAAGTAAAATTTAATCCATGAACTGCCTACCACAAAGTCTGTATCAAAACATGTAATACAGCCAGGGGTACTACTTGTACAAGTCATTTTTATTTACTCGAAGAAGTAAATATTAGTATACTTATATAAGTAAATTTGTAAGATACTTATACAAGTGTATTTTATTTACTTGTATAGGTAAATTATTTTATTGGCTTAGTTATGTCCCTTAGACAGTCAGATTTTTTACTTATACATGTTAAAAGTCATACTGTCTTCTTTCTTGAATTTCTCAGGACTTCTTTGCTCTAATAGAATTTTTAATTGTCTGTCCTTTGCAGATGTCTTTACTAATCATGTAAGTGTAATTTCATGGCCAATGAAAATCTCATTTGTCTGTTATCTTCAGAACACTGCTCATTTACAAGCCCCCAAGGGGCAGTTTTTGAAGGCCTTGTGCAATTACTTAAGATCTTTGCGCAATAAGTTTCTTTGTTGAATTAATGAAATGAAACATTGAACTCTAATTAAAAATTATAAGCTAACCAGAGAAAAATCGTTCAAGGCATGTTTATACATCTCAAAACTTGAGAATTTTAGGGATTGTAAAAAAAATTACTTATACAAGTAAATATTTTGAGAAAATTAAGGGGAGATTATTCAAACCTTATAAGAAAATGTGAACATAACAAAATTTACTTAAATAAGTATATTATTATTTACTTCTTCAAATAAACAAAAGTAGTATATACCCCTGACTGTAATATTGAACATGTTGAATCCATGAACTGCCTACTACAGAGTCTATCAAAACAGGTAAGGTTAAATCCATGAACTGCCTCCTACAGATTCTTTATCAAATCAAGTAAAATTTAATCCATGAACTGCCTACCACAAAGTCTGTATCAAAACAGGTAATATTGAACATGTTGAATCCATGAACTGCCTACTATAGACATGACTGAGTCTATCAAAACAGGTAAGATTTCTACATGACATATGCCATTGTGCAACTCCTATTTTACTTTTTACTCATGATTTCTATGTACCAAACATGGACTTTGCAGTTGCATATTAGATTATTCTTTTCAAGTGTGTATAGGGAGCAAGGGTATCAATTTGCCAGCTTTTGCAAACAATGGAAAATAAAGTGAGTGATGTGAGCACTGAGCACTATGTATGTAGTGTTTGTTAGCATATTACCTTTTTATGTATGGCCTACTTATTTGTTTTTGATATTATCGGACTTCTATTTCAGATTGAATCTTAACATAACAGAATATCAGATAAATATAAAGAGAAATGGCAAGTTTGTAAGTTGTTAATATTGTCCTGGTTCTATTTCAGATTGAATCTCTACACAACAGAATAACAGAAATTATAGAAGTGGCTAGTTTATGTGGTGTCAATGTCATCTGTTTACAAGAAGCATGGAGTAAGTTGAAATGTATTGGGAGATAACTGTTCCATATCCTGGGAATGCTTATTGTCCCCCGCGTAAAGCGTTGCGGGGAACATAAAAGTACTAGGCGTCCGTCTGTCCGGTCTTGTTAGCGCTCTCACAGGTACAATTCTTGCCAGATTTTTATAAAACTTATGCTATAGGTTAATATCAGCAATATCTCGGACTAGTTTTATAATGGTGGCCGATCGACTTTTATTAAAAGAGTTATGCCCCTTGGAAATATTAAATTTATGTAAAATGGCCTCGTTAGCGCTCTCACGGGTACAATTCTTGCCAGATTTTTATAAAACTTATACTATAGGTTAATATCAGCAATATCTCGGACAAGTTCTATAATGGTGGACAATCGACTTTTTTTAAAAGAGTTACGACCCTTGGAAATATTAAAACTATGGAAAATGGCCTCGTTAGTGCTCTCACGGGTACAATTTTTTATAGTATACTATAAGTAATGCCCTTGAAGGTCTGTTCGAAATATTTAGTATACAATTAAAAAAAACTTGTTTGTTCTCCATGCACGCTTTTTGTTTATAAATTGTTTTAAAGAACAACAAAAAAAATGGTTTTTTTTTAGTTATTGTCCCTGGATAGATAAAATGTGTGCAACGCGGGGGACATTGGAACTCTGTTCTTTTATTTGTAAAATAAAATGAAACTATCTAGAAATAGAAAAAAAAACTTGTTTTGTGCTTTTCTAGTGAAAAAAGGACAAATATTTGTATTTGGTCTTAGATGCTGCCAATATTCACCATCTTTATAGATGATTGTTGAGTTTGGCAAGAGACAGTCATGACAGTGTTAAACTTTTCTAAGGGGTTTTCCTTTCCATAAGCACGGTAATCAACTTTTATGTATTGCTATTAATTACAAAATGCAAAATAAAAGCCAAATTACATCAAAATAGAAAATGATAATACAAGAGCTTTGCAAAATTGCATGGTAAGAGTTGAAGTGAAATAATATTATTGGCATATAAATTTTAAATGTTTTCTCACCATAGCTTCTTGAATAATTTATTGCATTCTGTGATCATTAAAATTATACATTTATTTTACAGCAATGCCATTTGCCTTCTGTACACGTGAGAAACACCCATGGTGTGAATTTGCTGAATCAGCAGAAGATGGAGCTACAACAAAAATGTTACAAGAGGTAAGAATTATCTTCCCTTCCCCAACAAAGATGTCACAAGAGGTATGAATTATCTCCCTCCCTCAACTTAAAATTGCTACAATAGGTATGAATTATCTCCCTTCCTCACAAAAATGTTACAAGAGGTGTGAATTATTTTCCCCCTTCCATAAAATATTACAAGAGGTATGAATTATCTCCCTCTTCCACATAAAATGTTACAAGATGTATGAATTATCTCCCTTCTAAATAATATGTTACAAGAGGTATGAATTATATCCTCTTCCACATAAAATGTCACAATAGGTATGAAATATCTCCTTCCCCAACAAATTTTAACAAGGTTATGAATTATCTACCTTCCTCAGCAAACATGCCATATAGGTATGAATTATCTCTTTCTCAGCAAAATGTTACAAAGGGATGAATTATCTCCCTTCCACGTAAAATCATGCAGTGTTCTCCCCAGGCCCTTAAAGGACCGCGGGCCCGCGATGTATAATTTTTTACCGTGGTGGTATCGTTCTTACCGCGATGTATAATTTTTCCCCGTGGTGCTAAAATTTTCAGTTAAAAAATCGTAAATCGGTAAAGTTTTAAACGACTTGTTAAATCTTTTCCGTGCGGTATAAAATTTGAGGTGAAATTTGACCAGTTCAATCCAGTTCAAACCAGTTCTACTTCAGTTGAAAAGATTGTTTACACCACGTGATCGATTTACCTTATGAGGTTAACCTTGTTGATTGGATTCAATAGATGTAATTAACACTTGTAACATGATTCTTTTGTGTTTTAATTAAGAGATCATAACTTTTTGATCACATATAACTATTTTATGGCTTCGCTCACCACCCAAGCGCTGACCTATGACAAGTCGGCAAACACTTTGTACACAAACAGTGCCGACAGTTGTACACACGCTGGAAAATGTTTGTACATATTAATTAAATTGTTTGCTCATTACAGATAATTGACAATTATAAATTTCTCAATTTTTAAGAAGCACGTGGTACAAGCTATCCTTGTCATAAATATACGATTTCGAAAGATGGAAATCAAAATTCACGATGTCCGGGCCAAATGCAAAACGTCGTAAGACAGTTGACAACAGCCTCACTCGTTGGTTGGGGAAACCCGACAGTATAACAACTACCACTAACCCATGCCCTTCTCCAAACTCAAAAGCAAGACAATCTGGTATAGACCCAGAATGGCAGAAGACAAACCCATGGTTGATTATCACTCAAGACAAGAAAGGTTAATACTTGCATGAATTTGAAATCTATATTTATATTAAATTGATTAAAGGTTAAGGAAACATTTTAGTTATATTAAGCCTCTTTATTAAATTTATATCTCCTTATCACTGGATTCCTTTTATATAAAATATAAATATAGCAAATATTATATATATATAACACAATTTTCTATCTAGAAAGTCTTTTCACTTGAACATTTTTCTCTTGAATGGTATTTTTTTATCATGAATTTTATAAAAGAAATATAATCTTTAGATGAATATTTGTAATGAAATAATAGTTACTTATTTAGTAATTGAGAGTTTTTAAGCAATTTTAGATGATTATTTTATTTGAAATATTGATACTTCACTGAAATAATTTTGTTTCTTCTATAATAAATTATATATTTTAAATCTCAGGTATGTTATGCAAGTTCTGTATCAAGTTCAACATGAGACCTAAGAATGGCAGTGGAACCTGGGTTACCCATCCTTGCAACTACTTAGTCAAAGACAATGTAACATCTCACAGCAAATCAAAGAATCACCAGCAAGCTACAGACTTAGAAGCTAACTCCATTGTAGCATCCCAGGGCCAAGGTATTCAAGCAGCACTGGACACCCATACTTCAATGGAAACTACTGCATTGATTGGTGCCTTCAGATGTATGTACTGGCTAGCCAAAGAAGAAATAGCTCACACAACCCACTACCCATCCCTACTGGAGTTGGCAAAGACACTTGGGTGTGATTACTTGAATCTTCTCAAGAAAGGACAGAATTTCAACTACACCAGTCAGAGGACAATGCAGGACATGCTACTTACCATCAACGACCAGATTCAGACTAACATACTCCAGACTATACACAACAGTCCATACTTCTCCTTATTGATAGATGAGACCACATATATAGCAGTAGTAAAGCAGATGACAGTTATGGCCAGATACCTAACACATGACTACCAAGTAAGTGATTAAAATATTTATCAATTAAAAATGAACATTTCACAATGAAAAAAACATTAATTTTTTTTGTATTATGGTCAAGATATTATAATCAATATTTAACTTAAACAAAAATATATTGGTATTTTAATATATTATTTAGATTTTAGTCATAAGATAAGAAGATGTGGTATGATTGACAATGAGCCAACTATTCAACAGGGTAGAAAAGAAACTGATTTTAACATTTATGTATATTCTATCTAACATGCAATTAATGTCTTTATTCATATTTCAGGTTAAAACCTCTTTCCTGACACTAGTAGATCTACCAGACGGCAAAGCAGACACTATTGTTCCAGCAATCAAGACTCTCATGACTGACAGGCAACTACCAATCCAGAAGATGATGGGTTTTGGCTCTGATGGTGCTTCTGTCATGGTGGGAAGAAAGACTGGTGTAAGTAGTGTATTTTTTATTTACAATTAAAAGAGGAGGCAAAATTTAATTTTAAAATAAAATCATCAAATGTAATACGGTCCATCAATTCTTAATAATGGTAATAACAAGTTTTTAACTGTTATTTATTTTAATTTTTTTATCAGGTAGCTACACAGTTGAAGTCACAGAACCCAGAGATGGTCAACGTACATTGTATTGCCCATAGATTGGCCCTTGCAGCAGCCCAAGCATCTGACAACATACCTTACCTTCAGAAGTTTAAAGACATACTCAGGCAGCTTTTCTATTACTATCAGAATTCTGCAGTTAGAATGAGTGGGTTGAAAGAAATAGAGGTATATTAATTATTTAAGTATTCTGATTTCAATTATAATAATTTGTTTGTTTGTTTTTAATTTTAATCATAATAATTGTTTTTACATTTTAATATTTATTGAAATAGTTGCTGAATTACTGACATCACACAAATATTAAATATAATAAGAAACTAAAAACTTCTGACTCAATAGATTATTCTATGTTTTCATAGAAGAAATATTAGTGTGTTTATGTATTATTTTTTTAAATTGAAATTCATATTTATGCAAAATGTTTAAACTTTCTCTTTTAATTTCAGTTGATAGTAGGTACCGCCAGTATCAAGTTGAAAGAAGTAGCTCCCACGAGAGTGCAGTGACAGCAATCTGTAGATGTTTACCAGCCCTTATACTCAGCCTTGAAAGAGAAGCATCAGAGAGGTGTGACGCAACAGCTGCAGGACTGGCCTTATTTGTCAAGAACCCACTGTTCATCTGTACTATATCTATGCTATCTGATGTACTTCCACACCTGACTAGACTCAGCAAGATCTTCCAGAAGACCTTTCACTGATAGACTCCATGGTGTCAGCAACCCAGATGTCACTACAACACCTACTCAATCAGCATGGGGAACACATGACCAACCTACCAGACCTGTTTCAGCAGCTAGCAGAGTATGGGGTTAAACAGGACAGCACAGCAGTTGACAAGTTCAAGGACAAGGTATTATTTCATATACTTTATTTGTACAATAGAATGGGAAACATGTCATCATTATTTATTTGAAAATATTAGAGTATATAATATAAATATAAATAAACTATTTTAATTATATTTCAATATAGTTTTTTTTCTTTTTTTTTCTGCTTATATATTTCACAAACTTCATAATTTATTTTTCAGACTTATCAGCAGTTCATCAACAATGTTATAGAGAACCTCCACAACAGATTCCTGACACAGCTTTACTTGATGCCTTTAGTGTATTTGACCCAGACCTCATCTGTAAAGAAGACCCAGCAACCAATGAGTACATTCACTTCCAGAAATTGCAGGTATTTTATCTTTTCTACAAAAAAATGCAATATAAAAAAAGAAATTAATTAAAAATTTAAAAAAATCATTTAATGAAAAAAAGTTCCAGTACTAATTATGCCAGTTGAATACAAGATAATGAAAGAACAGAAGATAAGCCACCAATGAAATCATTAGTTTATCCAGTGATCACAAAAGAAAAGATTTTTATTGACATTAATTTATATAATATTGTTACTTTATCTTTACTTACCAATTTGTTCTCTTTTAGACTCTAGCAGGACACTTTACCAGTGTTGGTGACTACCAAACAGCATCAGAAGAGTTCACATCACTCAGACACATGATGGCCAGAGACATGAAAGAGATCAACTACTCAGAAGCCATCAGAAAGATTGCCACATTGAAAGACTGCTATCCAACACTGGCACAGTATGCTCAGATCCTCCTAGTTATACCAGTATCAACAGCAGACTGTGAGAGATCTTTCAGTACCCTTAACAGACTAAAGACATTCCTTAGGAACCGCCTGTGCCAGAAAATTCTGAACCCACTTATGACTATCTCCATTGAAGGACCAGCTGTGCAAGATTTCAACTTCCCAGAATGTGTCAAGCTGTTTGGCAAGGCAAAGAACAGAAAGCTTACTACTGTTTGAATAGTGAATTTTGTGACTTTGATGCAGTTATTTAAATAGTGACTTTATAGACAACTAGTGCTTTCTTTGAAAAATGTAAATGTGAATATTATATCTTGTGTATAATCATGTGTTATTTATTCTTAAATGTGATTTTATTGCAGGTATTTATAAAGTGACTTCAGTTTAGACTACTAGTGCTTTCTTTTAAATGATAGTAAATGTGAATAATATATAGTAGCTTTGTTCAGTGCTGGTTTCTATAATAATATATCTTGTGTGTACTCATGTTTTATTTATTCTTAAAAGATATTAAAGTATACAAACTGTTTATTGATTTACTTCTTCTTTTACCAATGATTTTCTGACCCAAAGTCTACATAACACAGTAAACAAAATAAAAGACAAAAGGTAATGACACAAAGACTAACAAGAAAAAATAAGCGACGCACGCGACACAACATATTGTAAAATTCATTTCGTCATCGTTACCCTGGTGCTATCCAAATATCCTGGAGGAACACTGAAATGTTAGGGCTGTTCCAGAATTAAATGTATGTGGGGAGGGGTTTGACGGGTTCCCCTAGTAAAAGTGCTTTCAAATTCTTCACCATTCTACTTGGCCTTCAAGAGTGGACAAAGGAAGAAACCAGGCAAAGAGATTGGGGGTGAAGCTCTCCTTATCCTAAAAGAACTTCATCTCTCTGCAAAAGATAGGTAATTTAAACCATGTAAAAAAAAATAATAAAAGAATACATACGTGGAAATTAATTTTGATATTTAAATTATTTCTGATAGCCAAGAGCTTTTTTGTTGATTAACCATTACATCTCATCCCCCCTATTTTACAAGTCGTTTTTACCCAAGAAAATATTCATCAGAACTCTAGTTCAAACCTATGAACAATTTTCTTTTTGCCTATGGTAACATCTTTATGGTTTTCCAGGCTAGGTTCACTTTATAACCATTTTTAAAATCTTCCAAATTCCACTTGGCAACATCAGGGGACTATAAGGAAAGGGAGGGCAACGTCCATGCTGGCAGAAGTGGGCCAAGGGAGATAACTCGAAGATGATTACACTTCCGGTAGACAGAAAAATCTCCGAAATGATTAAGTCTGGCATGCAAACATCGCGACAACAGCTTCTTATTTTATTTATTTTTTGTAACACCATCATAAAACATTATTTGAAATGTTTTGATTAATATTAATGAAGGAGAAACCCCACCATGCACAAAATTGAATTCAATATATGACCCACCATGGATAATTTTCAAAATGATTTTGCACCCACCAGGCATGCAAATTTAATAGCACTGCTGTCCTACCCTCCCATACATTTAATTCTGGAACAGCCCTTACAAAATGTATGAATTATCTCCCTTCCCCAACAAAGATGTCACAAAAGGTATGGCATTCTCTCCCTCCCTCAACAAAATGCTACAGAAGGTTTGAGTTATCTCTATTCTTTCCCAAAATTGTTACAAGAGGTGTGAATTATGTCAACCCTTCCACATAAAATGTTACAAGAGATATGAATTATCTCCCTTCCTCAACAAAAAAGTTACAACAGATGTGAATTATCTCCCTTATTCAACAAAAAATGTTATAGGAGGTGGGAATTATCTCCCCCTTCCACATATAATGGTACATGATGTGTGAATTATCTTCCCTTCCACATTAAATTTTACAAGAGGTAAACATGCAGGTTGCAGTTTTGTAATTGGCTGCTCCATAGGCTTACATGCAAAACAGCTGATCTTTGAAAATAAAAAAATAAAAAATGCTACATAGAAAAATTTTTCATGTTCATATCATGTATGCACTAATGTGAAATTGTGAATTAATTGAAAAAAAAGTGGGTCATGAAACAAAGAATAAAGAGTTATGTAACCCTGAAGTCAAAACTGTTTTTTTCTACTTTCTGTTTGCTGTTTTTACTAGGCCGCACCACTTCCAGTAAACATGATATCCTACCACTTTCCTGGATTGATATCCCCAAAAAGATGCAAGATTTTTTTTAAATCTACATATATGTTTCAATTCAGCATAAACTTTTAATCAAACAGAAAAAATTGAGTCCAGAAAAAAATTCAGAAAAAAATGGACTATTTTATTTCCCTCCATGTTTTGACATGCACCAGAAACTGGAGTTGTAATACAAGACTGGTACCTATAAATTATCTACTTGCTTCATAAACAAGATACAAACTAAAAAATCTGAATATCAGATAAATCCTAACTTTTCAGTAATCTTTAGAGCTTTTGTCTTGTCGGCGTTGACCGTCACGGAATGTGAGGCATAGGTGTTGCTTTTCCAGCTGCAGTGGTGTCAACAATTGTTAAGTTTTCTGCTTAAGTCTGTTTGGTAGGAACTATTGTGATAGGTAATGATATTTTTTATCACGTTGCATTACTATTAGTACATATCAGTTTGACCACAATTTTGAGGCCCTGCCCTAGGTCATGGTCCAGCAACTTTGAATTAATAAGCAATGTTGCTGTCCATCAGATTGACTTTTTTCATATTTTTTTACATCAGGCGAGACATATCTCTGTGTCAACAGTTTATTCTTTGTCTCAACCAAAATTACGTGGGGTTTTCAGAGAATTCCCTAGTATTTACATCTGCTTTTGTGACCGCTTCAAAACCAGAAAAAAAAGACCAACAGCCATTTAATTTAGTGTGCAAATGCATCTTTGGAAGACATTCTGATGTTGTGCCATAAGATGGACTTGCTTGACACTTATTTTACAGCTGAGTGGCTTTGAATAAGCTCTAATCTTTGTTATTGATGAGGAATTTTATGCCTGAGTTCATTTTAAGATCTGATGACCTACAAAATAAAAGTAATCATCTAGGGAAGTAAAGCAGCAACCAACATGATAATACTTCATAAATTGTAAACCATGACAGGCCATCCTATATAATATTGTATTTTTTTTATTCTTTGATCTTTAATAAATAATTTCTTGGTATAACTTTATTAATGCTTAATTGTTAAATTTTGCTTTCATTTTTTTGTGTGATAATTTTTCATCTCAAGCAACCCAACCTAGAAAGTTTGTTCTTAGTCAATGTGATGAGAGAACACATGATAAGCAACGTCATTATCTATTATCTTTCAACTTGAGGAAGTTTCTTGCCCTTTGATGAGATTTTAGTCAAGAAACTTCCTTTTGTTTTCAAAACCATACATGTAGATAGTCAATAAATATTATTAAAACTTTTTCAGCTGGCAAAGAAATACAACATGGTTATAGTGTCCCCTATACTGGAGCGTGATGCTGATCATGGAGATATTCTAGCTAACACAGCAGGTAAATACAACATGGTTATAGTGTCCCCTATACTGGAGCGTGATGCTGATCATGGAGATATTCTAGCAAACACAGCAGGTAATACTGTAACGTTTTTCACGTTACGGCTGGAGTGAGTTTCTCAACTATTTTTGACTGACGATTGACACAAGCAAGGTACCAGGTGTATTTCTAAAATCCTTCAAATTGTATGAAGTGTTAATGAAATTTAAAACGGTATGAAAATAAACTATTTATTTCAACAGTAAACATTTAGTTTATGTAACAAATATTCAAAAGACAATACTTTAAACAATTTTAAGCAAGCAAATAATACAGTAGGGATAACTCTGGTCAAGTATTCCAGTTCATAAAATATTAGTATAATACGGATAAATGTAATTTGATATTAATTTATCTACTGGATGTGTTTATGCTCATTATTGAGACCATCATAAAATACGGCTTTGTTTGCATGTCGCCCGACTGAATCGTTTATTACGAAATAGCATTAATGCATTTCCACACTCATTGTTTTGACCTTGAGAAGTACGTCTCACAAATATGGATTTAATGTAACTTATAAATCTACTGAGTCGCTTATTTCTGTAAACAAATAGTGTTTATATTTATTTCGAAAGAATAATTCGTGACTGTTTTCAAAATATTGACTGAGTCACTACTAATAAATAATAACTTGAAAAAGCGTGTGTCTTTATTCAGTATATAATGAATGAAAGAAAGTCTGAGACTTAGCGTTTGCTATATATTTTTATCGAGTGTACTGTGTACCTCGAGTCAAATCACGACTGAAGAAACACAATAATGTGTCCTCTTTTTATACTAAGTAGCAACGCACCTGTTTATGACGTCATAATTATTGATAACGACATTGAGACTGCTTTACGGCAAGTAAACAATGGTGAACGACGTTACGTTTGTGCTTTTGGCCAACATGAATATTGTATGCTACGATTAAACTATAAGATCTTTGTCTCGGAGCAATGTATAGAATGAAAATGCCTCATTCAAACATCGTTTTACAACCATCCAGTAGATATTGAATAGGAAGGATTATTCCAAAATGTAAGTAAACGACGACTCAAGCCTTAAAATGCAATGTAAGAATGACGTTTTTAAATAAATACAACAATTTAACTTTATATTAATAACCAATGTTAATCACATGTGTTTTAGAAAATGATTTAGTAATCATGTTTTATGCCAAAACGTATGTATTTATAAACCAAATAAGGTTATTTGACTATAACAACAGTTGTCAGAAAAACAGCTGATCAACGTCAATCAACGTTGTCACGTAACAAATACTTGTCCAGGTTATCCCTTTACATAAAATATAAGCATTTTTAGACCATGATAAATACACATTCTAACTATATATATTAGCTTTTGTTCTCAATAATTTAAATATTCTAAAACCAGAACAATATATTCTCTATAATTAAAACGAAAGTAGCATGACGTCATTTGCTATTTTTAAATCACATTTGGAGTAATAACAATACATAATCAACATAAAAAATTGAAACATAATATCACAAATTCTGTACAGTACAAACTTGATTACATAGAAGGAACAGTGAAACTTAAAATTCGTTACACTGCCCCTCTTTGAAAAATCTGTTCGTCCCGAACAGACTCTAAACCTCATAGTACTTCCAATTCACTTTCACAGAACTCACACTTACCATACACACATGCACACAATTTTATACCCTGATATACAACATATATAATTAACAATTTAAAATTCAAATGTCTGAGTCTTCACATTCTATCACTACTCTAACGGTTTCTACATGGGATTCATCTGACTCTGCTGCTGTATCTGTTTCGAGGACGTATCTGACCCGAATCTTCCTCATCTGACATTGTCAAATCTATGATTGTTTCTTCAGGAATACAAATATTTGGTTTAGTATCTTCTTTAGTAGGAGACTGCGATAAGAATAGATCTGACGTGTCACACACTTTTCACCAATGGACCAGGCATTGTAGAATGGAGGGTATTCACCTCCTTGTCGCTACTTCACGTTTTCTGTCGACGTCTGCACTCCTGCTTCCTGTAGCATCGACAGTGTTGGGTCGGCTACCCAGGAAGCAGTCAGGAGTACACCGTCCCGTCAGGAAAGACAACTTTCTCTTGCTTCTTAACACACCCGTATCCAAATGGTAACACGGAGCCAACATACGTTGGACTACTAATAGCCTCTTTTCTTATACTTCTTATGGTTTCGCCACCTTGTCCTTACTAAAGAGGCTTGGAGGAGCAAGAAAGCGTTGCCACTTCTTGCCCTCCTCAGCAGCCTTCTTATCAGGCAACGAAGATGACTACTATCCTTCTTCTCTGTGCTTATGTTGCTTTCTTTTTAGGAGTGGGCGGTAATGGTGATAGCAGTTTTTAGGACTTCCAAACAGTTCAAGCAGGTCTTTTTAACGGGGTAACAGACAGATGACTATCAAATCCAAGAGTTATTTGTATGGGCGACCTTACTGGTGACATTTCCTTAGGTGGCTCAGTTTGACTCTCTACTGGTTTTTGAAATGTTTCAGACACAAGGTCTGTTTGCTGTTTATTTTTAACTGGTGCTCTCTGGCTACCCATTAGAGTTGGTATGGTCACCTCTGTTATATCCATTTTTTTAAACCGTGCACAGCTGTCTGATGTCTATGCATCCTGTACCTCAGTGAGGCAGACAGGACATGGGGCATCGGTTACATTTAAGTACAGTTTTGGGATGGTGATTTCTCACGTGCCTCATTAAAGTATAAAATTTATCACATTTTGTTTTATCATTTTCAGATAAGACCAGAGAGGTTTCCAATATAAAGGAATCAATGGGACTTAGTTTCTGGTATTTTGAACTAGTCGTCTACTTTTCCATAAAAGGCTTTAATCGATCATGGTGAACGACCTGAAATGTTGAATTTGGATTCTTTTGAATCCTATAAATAACATCAGATATAACTTCAGTTATTATATAAGGACCGTCCCAATGTCTTTGTAGCTTTGGGCTTATGTGTTTGACTCTTGCTAATATGTTAAGCCAAACAGAGTCACCTACTTTATAAGCATTTTGATTTGCTTTAATGTCATATTGACGCTTTTCACTAGCGGATATAATATTTTACAAGCTTTTTGTTGTATTTTCCACATAAGTGTTTCCAGGTTATGAACATAAGAATTTGCTGCTTCAGTTTCAGTGGAAATTCATCCCTTTGTGGATGGGGTCCATAAATTAAATCTATTGGGAGCTCGATTTCACGACCCAGCATAAGCGTACATGGGGATAATTTGGTGGTTTCATGTTCCGATGAACGATATGCCATTAAGGCCCAGGGCAGCTGTTCGTCCCAGTCTCTGATTTTTACAGACATATTTACTGATTATGTCTTCTATAGAACGATTTAAACGTTCTACTAGTCCGTCACTGTGTGGACGAAAAGCAGTCGTCCTTGTTTTATGGATGCGTAGTTTTCGATAACTCCTTAAAAGCTTTGATTCAAATTGCCCCTTGATCTGTATGTATTTGGCGTGGAATACCAAACCTACAGATAAAATTTTAATAAAACTGTCAGCTATGGTATGAGCTTTCATGTCAGGCAACGGGTACCCCTCAGCCCATTTAGTGAAATAGTCTGAGACCACTAAAGCATATTTGTTCCCCCTATAAGAGAGTGGAAAAGGGCCAACCAAATCCATGGCAACTCTTTCCAATGGGACACCGACATTGTATCGCTTCATTCTACTCCTAGACCTTGTAGGGGACTGTTTGCGTGAATTACAAACATGACAATTTTGCAAGTGTTTGATAATATCCTGCTTATAACCCAACCAATAAAATCTATTTTGAACCCTTGCTGTAGTTTTACTTATCCCAAGGTGACCACTCTGTACGTCATCATGTAACATTTCAAGAATTTCTTGTTTTAATTCATTGGGAACTATCAATTGTAAAATAGTTTCTTCAGTAGTGGAATGAATCCACTTTCTAGATAATATGTCATTTTCATTATGACTCGATCCCACTGAGACCAATATTTTTAAGCTGAATATTTTGAACAGCAACTTCAGGCCAACTTGGTTTCTCTTTGAAATTTTCTTTCATTTTGTAAAACTGAGAGATAATTGAGTCTTGCTTTGAGAATCAGATATTTCCTTATCTGTTTTATGTTTAAACCAAGTATTTGTGACATTGTCTTCATTTGACAAGTCTTCGGACTCAAAACGTTCTTGGTTCTCCTGTAAGATTCATGAGACTTAACTTGAGAGAGCTCAGATTCGTTTTGATCTTGTTTTGTACAATAATTACAGTCCACACATGGACGACGTGACAAGCCATCGGCATTGCCATGCTGTTTACCTGGGCGATGTTGTACTTTAAATTGGTAGGTGTTTAATACCTCAAGCCATCTGGCCATTTGACCTCAGGATTTTTAAACCTAAGTAGCCAGGTAAGAGCACCATGATCTGTACGTACTAAAAATTTGTCCCATACAGATAATGATGGAAATGCTTTACGCTTAAAATGATAGCAAAAGCTCTCCTAGTGACACAATATTGCCGTTGAGCTTGGCTTAGTGATTTGCTGAAATAAGCAACTACCATCTCTTTACCATCATGAATTTGGGATAACACTGCCCCTATGCCAAAACCACAGGCATCTGTGTCCAAAATAAAGGTTTTTGGGTAACCTAATATTGGGGATGATACAAGAACATCTTTCAGTTTCTGAAAAGCTATGTTGCATTCAACAGTCCATTCAAATGAACAATTTTTCTCAGTAAGTTTGTGTAAAGGTCGAGCTATATTAGCAAAATTTTGAATAAATTTACGGTAATAAGAACAGGTGCCCAGAAAGCTCCTGACATCTGTTATTGTCTTGGGTATAGGCCACATTTTAACACTTTCAATTTTTCCCGGATCAGCTGCAATTCCTTCCTTTGAGACAATGTGTCCAAGAAAGGAAACTTTATTTTGAAAAAATAAACATTTCTTAGGGGCAACCTTTAGGCCTTGAGCTGAAATACGGTCCAAAACGTCTCCGAGTCTAGTCAAATGTGATTCAAAAGAATCTGAAAATACAATGATATCATCAATGTATATTAAACAGGTTTGCCAATTAAGTCCTGCCAAAGTATACTCCATGAGTCGCTGAAAAGTAGCAGCACCATTACATAAGCCCATAGGCATTACATTGAAATGGAATAACCCTTTGGTACTTGTAAAAGCCGTTTTTTCTTTATCTTTTTCGTCCATTCCTACTTGCCAATAACCACTAGAGAGGTCCATGACGCTCAGCCATTTTCAACCTCTTAGAGCATCTAATGCATCATCGATGCGAATTAAAGGATATGAGTCATGTACTGTTATGTTATTTAAAGGACGAAAATCAATGCATATTCTTGTACTGCCGTCACTCTTCTTTGTAACTGGCAAAATACATGATGCCCAAGGACTTTTAGAAGGTTCAATGACTCCACAATCAAGAAGTCTTTGTATTTCGTTATTTACTTCATCTCTTTTGGACAGGGGTAAACGACGGGTGCCTGTTTTATTGGTTTGACGTTTCCTGTGCTAATTGTATGCTTTATAGCACTTGCTCTCCCAAGATCGCTTTTATTTTTGGAAAAGTTTGATCATACTTTATCAAAAGATCGTTCAAAAGTTTTATTTGATCCTCATTCAATAGTTCACTACTTCTAATTTTAAGTCTTTTAAATGACTGGGAGTTTCTTTTGATTCTTCGACAGAATTAACTTTACTCAATTCATTTACATTAGCCTCATTAGAGTCAAAATTGACCTCAACTGCCTCACATATAGCAACATGTGTGTCGGGTTGAATTGTTTGCTCAAATTCGGTAATGTTCGCCATTCTCACGGGTATTTGTCCGCAACTTGGATCTACCACTGCTTTTGCAATTAATATATTATTAGTATGTTTTGAGGGCAATGATTCTGTCATAGCATTCATTATGCTACTGGCGTCTCCTTTTATCACACCAAGTGATAATTTCAGTATTCGTGGAATAATTAATTTTCAGCTATTGAAATCTTAAATACAGAGTCGATTTGACTCTCTTTAATACATTGTATTCTATTTTGACCTAGAGTAAGGACACCTTTTCCTAACTCAAGAATGCACTCATATTTGTGCAAAAAGTCGTACCCAATTACGGCTGGAACATCAATATTAGCTATAATAAATTTATGTGTTACTTTGAATTTTCCTAACTGGAGAGGTAATTCAACATAACCCAAAGTATCAATGAAACCCCCATCAGGTAAACATAGTTTAGTCTTATGTTTCTTTATTTCAGGTTTTAATTCAACTGGCAGTATCTCATATTTTCTAGGATGCAAAATGCATATAGTTGCACCTGTGTCAACTAAACAATTTATATTAATTTCATAGATGAGACATTTAAGGAATAAACTTTCTGATTTATTTGTCTTAGTAAAATATATGGACCTTGAGTCATTAAAATCTGTTGCTGGTGACCGATCCTCATCTCCAGCATTTATAGGTTTCCCGAAGGCATGAAACTAACATGCTTATCTGTTTGAGTTCCTTGAGTACTTTTGTACTTTGAAAATAGCATTTTGTTCTATTTTCCTGATTTTACAACACAATTGTGTTTCTTGTCGCACTCAGTTTCCTACAATCCCTTTTCATATGCCCTTTCTTATTACAATAATAGCAAGTTATAATTCTGTCTGAATTTTTATTATTGAAAGCAAGGCTCCCTATCTGATCACTGATTTTTGAGAGACGAGTTACTAGCTCATCATCAGACTCTTCAGTCTCTGTGATCTTACGTAACCCTTGTTTTGAGTTATTGGTCCGTTTCTGATCCAAAGTAAATGACTCATATTCGACCCGAATCGTATACAGTCGTCAATGGTTTTGGTTCTCTTTGAAATATAGAGAGTTGAATTTTAGGGTCATTTAATGCCCTACAAAACAGTCTTTCCCCAACTGATTTCTTATGTCAATAGGTGCCGTCGGATAAGCCAAACGTGTAATTCTCCTTATTTCTTGCACCATTTCGGCAAAGTTTGGTCTTGTTTTCTATAGAATGAGTTCATTTGAACTTTGTACATATTCTCTTGGTTCACTGGTTCGAACCGGGATGTTAATGACGAAACTAGATAATTATAATCAAATCGCCTTAAAGGTTCAATTTCGTAACAACACCTTGTGCAACACCACGTAAACTTGTGGCTAGCTCAAATGCCTTTGCATTATCATCCCATTTATTAACTGCGGCAACCATTTCAAACTGTACAAGAAAATCTTGCCAGTTACTTGTACAAATCAAAATTTGGGGGCTTCTTATCTTTGATATGGGTATTAGTCTGTAATGAAATTTGATTTTTATTTGGGTCATTATGGATAGGAAACATCATTGAGTGGGAGTTTTCAATACTGTTTCGTCCTTGCCCCACATTATAATTTGTGTTCATTCTTTCTTGGGAGTCGTGGAACCTACACACCGTTTTGATCCATCCGGACCGTCCCGAACCCCCTCCACGCATGTTTGGAGGTTCCTTCCACGAAGAGTTAGTGCTGGGCCCATAGCACTGGTCACCTTGACCGCGGAGATACTCCCGTCTGTTGTCAATCAAAAGACTGTCTCCTCTTCATAGGATATTCTTTTATTAAATGTACGACCACTGTCGCCAGAATGACCCCAATAAACCCATAATCCTACGTTCTGCTTCCCTATGCTCAATGAGTTCCTGTCGAAATCATGTACATTTAAACTAGTATTATCAGAGTCAGCAAATGTGGTAGTGGACATATTTCTTGTATTTTTAACCCGCATCTTGATCTCTCCTGATGGAGTCAGATCTATAAGACTTTGTTAGTTACATCATTATCTATGTCAAGAGTAGATGCGGGAGTCGTAAGCCAAGTCCCGAGTCGTAGCCATTTCTTCGCCCATCTCAGAAATCATTACAAAACTAGGTTGTCTAGACGTATTTTCGTCAGACATATCTTTGAGATTATATCTAACTACTACAGTTAATTATTTTTATTTCACTCCAGATAAGTTCTGAACCCTCTTTATTTTAAAATGGTCCCACATTGGCCACCAATGTAACGTTTTTCACGTTACGGCTGGAGTGAGTTTCTCAACTATTTTTGACTGACGATTGACACAAGTAAGGTACCAGGTGTATTTCTAAAATCCTTCAAATTGTATGAAAGTGTTAATGAAATTTAAAACGGTATGAAAATAAACTATTTATTTCAACAGTAAACATTTAGTTTATGTAACAAATATTCAAAAGACAATACTTTAAACAATTTTAAGCAAGCAAATAATACAGTAGGGATAACTCTGGTCAAGTATTCCAGTTCATAAAATATTAGTATAATACGGATAAATGTAATTTGATATTAATTTATCTACTGGATGTGTTTATGCTCATTATTGAGACCATCATAAAATACGGCTTTCTTTGCATGTTGCCCGACTGAATCGTTTATTACGAAATAGCATTAATGCATTTCCACACTCATTGTTTTGACCTTGAGAAGTACGTCTCACAAATATGGATTTAATGTAACTTATAAATCTACTGAGTCGCTTATTTCTGTAAACAAATAGTGTTTATATTTATTTCGAAAGAATAATTCGTGACTGTTTTCAAAATATTGACTGAGTCACTACTAATAAATAATACCTTGAAAAGCGTGTGTCTTTATTCAGTATATAATGAATGAAAGAAAGTCTGAGACTTAAGCGTTTGCTATATATTTTTATCGAGTGTACTGTGTACCTCGGGAGTCAAATCACGACTGAAGAAACACAATAATGTGTCCTCTTTTTATACTAAGTAGCAACGCACCTGTTTATGACGTCATAATTATTGATAACGACATTGAGACTGCTTTACGGCAAGTAAACAATGGTGAACGACGTTACGTTTGTGCTTTTGGCCAACATGAATATTGTATGCTACGATTAAACTATAAGATCTTTGTCTCGAGCAATGTATAGAATGAAAATGCCTCATTCAAACATCGTTTTACAACCATCCAGTAGATATTGAATAGGAAGGATTATTCCAAAATGTAAGTAAACGACGACTCAAGCCTTAAAATGCAATGTAAGAATGACGTTTTTTAAATAAATACAACAATTTAACTTTAATAACCAATGTTAATCACATGTGTTTTAGAAAATGATTTAGTAATCATGTTTTATGCCAAAAACGTATGTATTTATAAACCAAATAAGGTTATTTGACTATAACAACAGTTGTCAGAAAAACAGCTGATCAACGTCAATCAACGTTGTCTACGTAACAAATACTTGTCCAGGTTATCCCCTTTACATAAAATATAAGCATTTTTAGACCATGATAAATACACATTCTAACTATATATATTAGCTTTTGTTCTCAATAATTTAAATATTCTAAAACCAGAACAATATATTCTCTATAATTAAAAACGAAAGTAGCATGACGTCATTTGCTATTTTTAAATCACATTTGGAGTAATAACAATACATAATCAACATAAAAAAATTGAAACATAATATCACAAATTCTGTACAGTACAAACTTGATTACATAGAAGGAACAGTGAAACTTAAAATTCGTTACAATACAACATGGTTATAGTATCCCTACACTGGAGCATGATGCTGATCATGGAGATATTCTAGCTAACACTGCAGGTAATACAACATGGTTATAGTATCCCTATACTGGAGTGTGATGCTGATCATGGAGATATTCTAGCTAACACAGCAGGTAAATACAACATGGTTATAGTGTCCCCTATACTGGAGCGTGACGCTGATCATGGAGATATTCTAGCTAACACGGCAGGTAAATACAACATGGTTATAGTATCCCCTATACTGGAGCGTGATGCTGATCATGGAGATATTCTAGCTAACACTGCAGGTAATACAACATGGTTATAGTATCCCTATACTGGAGTGTGATGCTGATCATGGAGATATTCTAGCTAACACAGCAGGTAAATACAACATGGTTATAGTGTCCCCTATACTGGAGCGTGACGCTGATCATGGAGATATTCTAGCTAACACAGCAGGTAAATACAACATGGTTATAGTGTCCCCTATACTGGAGCGTGACGCTGATCATGGAGATATTCTAGCTAACACGGCAGGTAAATACAACATGGTTATAGTGTCCCCTATACTGAAGCGCGATGCTGATCATGGAGATATTTAAGCTAACACGGCAGGTAGATACAACATGGTTATAGTGTCCCCTATACTGGAGCGTGATGCTGATCATGGAGATATTCTAGCTAACACAGCAGGTAAATACAACATGGTTATAGTGTCCCTATACTGGACCGTGATGCTGATCATGGAGATATTTAAGCTAACACGGCAGGTAGATACAACATGGTTATAGTGTCCCCTATACTGGAGCGTGATGCTGATCATGGAGATATTCTAGCTAACACAGCAGGTAAATACAACATGGTTATAGTATCCCCTATACTGGAGCGTGATGCTGATCATGGAGATATTCTAGCAAACACAGCAGGTAAATACAACATGGTTATAGTGTCCCTATACTGGAGCGTGATGCTGATCATGGGGACATTTTAGCTAACACTGCAGGTAATACACAACTTTGGCTTGTCACATTTTATTAGAAAATTGTTTTCTTCTTTTGCTTTCTATCTTCAGTGCGGAGAACTAATTTTTGGGACAAATTATATCAAAATTATAGAAAACTCAAAATATGGACAATTTCATATCAAGGGGGTCTTGAATTCGGTTTGACAGCTTCATACATACATGTACTATTTTTTAACCTTTTTCAGCTGAACCAAATCATTTCTTTACTTTAAAATTCATGACCCATGAAATTTTTACAGTGTAATTTAACCCCCCTACCTGCTATTTGAGGCATAAAACATGCAGAAAAAAATTGCAAGTGATACACTGTCCACACTAGAGACTATATTTGTAGACAACAAAAATCAAAGGAGGATAACTGTGTTCCACGACCTTATATCCTCTGAGTAGGTGATTATGGTAGTAGAACTAGGAGGTAGTTATCTCCCCTGTCTTGAAAGTTATTTCCTCTGAGATGTTGATTGAAAACCTGACAGGTGGAGAAGTATTCATAATGTTGAGCTCTACTGATTCGCCATATACGTTAAAACTGTCAGACTATTTCTTATAGGAGTTATTGCAATTTGATGACTATTTTTACCAATTTTTTGCGTTTTTGCCTGATATTTAAAAATTATAATAGATAAAGATAGAAACTAAAATAGCAAAAATGATCAGCAATGATAAGATCTACAATTAAAACATGAAGGAAATTGTTTGACGACTCCCTATTGGAGTTACCCTATTGCCCTTTAATGACTATTGTTACCTTTATTTTTGGTGTTTTGCCTTTTATGATAAAAATTATATTGATAAATAAACATTTTAAATCACAAAATTGATCAGCAAGGCAAAATCTTCTAACAAGTCAAATTTTGCCAATGAAGACTGGTAGACTGTCACTCTTATAGGAGTGATTGCCCTTAAATTAGATTTTTTTTCACCCTCTTTTGTGTGTTTTGAGCAAAAATTAAAGAAGGTAGAGAGAAACTAAACAGACTAAATAATCAACACTACAAGACCATCAAAACAGAGATTTTTGTCATGAATTCTATTCTCCTCTACAATGATGGAGAGTGTCCTTTGTTGAATATGCACATAATGTGAGCTACATGGTCTTTAGAGCCTTCAATCGGCTAAGCTAAGGGCAGTGGCATGGTACAAGTATTTGTAATGCAAATTTACTCAGTAAATATGGTTATTTCCTCTGAGATGCTGATTGAAAATCTGACAGGTGCAGAAGTATTCATAATGTTGAGCTCTACTGATTCACCATATACGTTAAAACTGTCAGACGATTTCTTATAGGAGTTATTGCAATTTGATGACTATTTTTACCAATTTTTTGCATTTTTTGCCTGATATCTTAAAAATTGTAATAGATAAAGATAGAAACTAAAATAGCAAAACTGATCAGCAATGATAAGATCTACAATTAAAACATGAAGGAAATCGTTTGAAGACTCTCTATTGGAGTTATTGCCCTTTAATGACTATTGTTACCATTATTTTTGGTGTTTTGCCTTTTATGATAAAAATTATAGTTATATGGGTAAATAAACACCTCCTGGTGCTGGATTTTCTCGGTGCATTGAAGACCCATTGGTGGCCTTTGGCTGTTATCTGCTCTTTGGTCTGGTTGTTGTCTCTTTGACATATTCCCCATTTCCATTCTCAATTTTATTTTTAAAATTGAATTTTCTGAAGAGATGCCGGAAACATTTTTTTTTGAAAAAAAGAGACTGTAGATACCAAATGGCGTTCATAACTCATGATTTTGATTGATTGATAGTTTTTTTATTGCTAAATTTTTACAAACAACCATGTATAGAACACTATGTACATGATGCAGAAAACTAAAGACTGAGAAACACAAACTACACCGAAAATGAGGGTTGATTTCAGTTCCTGATGGAGGGTTAGTAGAAACTGCTTCACAGGTGGTGCTGTCTTGTTATACGAATATACGATTACGAAAGTTTTATTTTGATTCGGTTCACATATAACAATACAAACATAAGCTCTTTTAAAGAGCTTTTACTGAATATAAAATAACATAAACACAACATTAAAACACACAACATGCAGACAAGATATATAACAGCACAGGCATATGGAATACATACAAAGCACTACTAAAATACATATCTAAACAAGCCAAAGCTGAAGCACAACTAAAATTTTAAGCACAACTAAAATTAAGCACAAATAAAAATATAGCACACATGCAAACATTTAAGGCATAATAGAAATGTTAGAGCAACTTCTAAAATATGAAAAAGCTTATCTACATGCAGAACAACAACATTTTGAACCATTCCAATAGATATAAGAAGATGTGGTATGAGTGCCAATGAGACAACTCTCCATCCAAGTCAAAATTTATAAATGTAAACCATTATAGGTCAAAGCACGGTCTTCAACACGGAGCCTAGGCTCACACCGAACAGTAAGATATAAAGGGCCCCAAAATTACTAGTGTGAAACCATTCAAACAGGAAAACCAACGGTCTAATCTATATAAAACGAAACGAGAAACACTTATGAACCACATCAACAAACGACAACTACTGAACATCAGATTCCAAGACTGTATAAGGCTCTTAAATTGAGAAAACTGTTTTCAGTCCTGAAATGGTCAGGTAGGCTGTTCCACAGAGTAGCAGCTGCAAATTTAAAACTTTTCTTACCAAACTGTGTAGTTTTTACATGTGGTATATCCAGTATATTACTATATCTGAAAGAATATTTACAATCTTTTACATTTAATAAATCATGTAAACAGACAGGTGCTAATTTATTGACTATATTAAAAGTTTCAATAGCCATTGATCTTTGTCTTTTAATATGCAGTGTTGGCATCTTAGCCTTTTCAAGCAACTGTTGATATGAGCTTGAATGGTCTTCGTACACAAACATTAGTGCTCTTTCTTGCACTTTTTCTGATTTTTTGAATTTTCTCGGTACAAAATGCCATGCCAAAGGGCAGAAATTGAAATTTGATAAAATAAATGTATGGAAAATAGTAAGCTTACTTAGCTTGTTCAAATAAGCTCCCAAACGTTTCAAAATATTTAGTTGCTGAGATCCTTCCTGCATATTTTACCAATATGAATATCAAAATTTAGCTGATAATCTATGTCAATGCCAAGTAATTTGACAGTTGACTCACATGAAAGATCAGCACTTTGGATACGTATAGCTGGATTTTTGTTATATGTCTTTTTCCCAACTGCTAAGACCTGAAATTTGTCAGGGTTTGCCTGCATTTTATTTATTTTGAACCACTCAATAAGTTTGAGTGATTCAGATTCAAAGTAGAAATCAAAACCTCATAATCAGGACTACAGTAAGATAAAGTATTGTCGTCTGCATAATTATAAAACGCATTTGGTTTTCGCACTCTAACTTTAGTTTAAGTGCATGGATCTCTATGAAATTTTACCATAAGGTTCAATATCACAAAGGAAGGTTTATTGGGAGTTATGGTACCAACAGTTAAGGAATTAGGGCCAAAAATAAGCATTTTGTAACTTCCAGACATAACTTGTGTGTTAGTGTATGGATCTCTCTGACATTGTACCACAAGGTTCCATATCACAAAGGGAATGCTGGGATTGATTTTGGGGTAATTGCCTCAAAATTTTAGGAATTAGGGGCAAAAACAAGCATTTTTCTAGTTTCATGACAATAACTTGTGTGTAAGTGTATGGATCTTTCTGAAATTGTATTACAAGGTTCCATATCACAAAGGAAAGCTGGAATTGAGTTTGGGGTAATTGCCTGAAACGTTTAGGAATTAGGGGCCAAAAATAAGCATTTTTCTAGTTTCCAGACAATAACTTGTGTTCAAGTGTACAGATCTCTCTGAAATTGTACTGCAAGGTACCATACCTCAAAGGAAAGGCTGGGATTGAGTTTGGGTGAATCTTAAGGGGTTCAAAAATTTGGGGAGGGATTTTTTTTCCTTTTTTCCTTTTTTTTCTTTAAAATTTTCCATTTTAAGTTGGTTATTTCTGATTTATATTTAAAATGAATAATAATGATATGGCAGGAGATACACACCAAACAGGATGTGTAAATTATTATATAATAGGTATTGTGCAATAGCAAGAAATTTTCAATTGCACAGTATTGCAATAGCAAGAAATCTTCAATTGCACAGTATTGCTAATAGCAAGAAATATCCAATAGCACAATATTGTGCAATAGCAAGAAATTGTCAATTGTACAGTATTGAGCAATAGCAAGAAATATTCAATTGGACAGTATTGCGCAATTGCAAGAAATATTCAATTGCACAGTATTGTGCAAAGAAGATACCTTGTATAAATTACTCATTTCTTGACCAATTTCAATGGGGTTTTATTCTTGAACTCTTGGGGTTCTTTAATATGCTGAATCTAACCGTGTATTAAGTTTTTGGATTTTGGGCCCTGCTTTTAAATTGGTCCACATTGAGGTCCAAAGGGTCCAAAATTAAACTTTGTTTGATTTCATCAAAATTGAATTATTGGGATTCTTTGATATGCCGAATCTTACTGTGTATTTAGATTTTTGATTTTGGGCCCGTTATCAACTTTGTCCACATTGAGGTCAAAAGGGTCCAAAACTAAACTTTGTTTGATTTCATCAAAATTGAACTCTTGGGGTTCTTTGATATGCTGAATCTAACCATGTATTTAGATTTTGGATATTGGACCATAATAGGTGAATGTCCAATTTAAAATTTTTAAGTTCTTAGACCACATTCATTCTGTGTCAGAAACCTATGCTGTGTCAAATATTTAATCACAATCCAAATTCAGAGCTGTATCAAGCTTGAATGTTGTGTCCATACTTGCCCCAACTGTTCAGGGTTCGACCTTTGCAGTCGTATCAAGCTGCGCTCTGGAGCATTTTATTATCCAATGCTGCACGCCAATCTTCTAGCAGTCGTAACAGTGTGGTCTGACACCCATGGCCACGTCTAAAAGCACACAGATACGGGTGAAAAATAATTTCAAAGAAATCACCAAGTTGAATTTCAAAAACCTTTTCATATATTTTAGAAAAAATTGGAAGAACGCTGACAGGCCTATAATTGGCTTTGTCAAGTTGGTTGTTTTTCTTGTGCAGTGGTGTTACTTGAGCCTGCTTGAGTCTATCAGGAAATACTCCAGTTTCTACAGATAGATTTATAAGTGTTGTTAACTGTGGCACGATTATCGTTTTACAATGTTTCACTACTTTTGCTGGTATGCCATCTACTCCAGTAGCTTTTTTAATGTTAATTTTGTTAATAATTTTTGCTACTTTTTCTGTTGTTGTTTTCTGAAAATCAAATTTTGTGTTATTGCAGTTTTGATCTTTTATTTGCAAGATACTGGCATGAGTTGGTGGGTCGTATATCACATCACTACCAATCTTGTCTGCAACTGTCGAAAAAATGTGTTAAAGTGTTCTGAAACATCTTTGGTGTTGTTTATGATTTTGTTGTTTCGCATAAAACAATTTTTGTTCCCTGAGTGACATTTTTGAGAAAACAGCTTTATAGTTGTCCAAACGTTACTGTGTTTTGCCCCACCTGAACAACGTTCTAAAAATAATTTTCATAGATATAAGAAGATGTGGTATGAGTGCCAATGAGACAACTCTCCATCCAAGTCAAAATTTATAAATGTAAACCATTATAGGTCAAAGTACGGTCTTCAACACGGAGCCTAGGCTCACACCGAACAGTAAGCTATAAAGGGCCCCAAAATTACTAGTGTAAAACCATTCAAACGGAAAACCAACGGTCTAATCTATATAAAAACGAGAAACGAGAATTACTTATGAACCACATCAACAAACGACAACTACTGAACATCAGATTCCTGACTTAGGACAGGTGCAAACAAATGCAGCGGGTTTAAACGTTTTAATGGTACCAAACCTTCACCCTTTTTCTGAAACAATAGTGTAACATCACAACATAGAAAGACACACTATAAAATATCAACTGAAATAGCTTAACTCAATCAAAGGACATAGTAACACCATTGAACATACACTGAACAAATAAATTTGACCTATGATACAATGTAAATACAAAATAAATAAACTAAGGGAAGAATAATAAAAGTAACATGTTATATTGTCATGGATACTTTTTCAGTTTTGTAACAAGGTTTCGCTGTTTTCTATATTTTCCCATGTTTTGAATCTTTATGCTTTGTAAATTGTGTGTACAGCATGTGTTTGCGATATACAGCTTTTCTAAGTTCACTATTCATGCACGGTAATGGTTGTTTTCTTGGTTGTCTTGTTTTGATTGGTGCATGTTTGTTTAGAATATTTGTGAATATATCTTCAAATTCATTGTATGCCTGGTTTAACTGTTCAGAATTTGTGACATTTTCTGTAAGTGGCATTTTATTTGGTTTAGATCTGTGTTAAATTTATCTATATCAAAATTTCTATAACTTCTGTATGATATTTTTGCTGTTTTGGGGCATGAACTTTACCCTTGATTGTAACTGATATAAGATTATGACAATCACTTATACCTGTAGAAAAATCGTGGGTGTTAAAACACATATTTTCCTTGTTTTAGTAAGTAGGAATGTTTAGATAAGTCATTAAGTAATCATTTTGTTTAATTGACAATTTTCATGAATCTATTGATTGCATGGGAGATTAAGATAATTCTCAACAAAATCAAACTTCAAAAGATGTTTGTGAAATATTTACAAATAAAGTTCTTGTTTTTTCCATTTCAGTGGTGATCTCTAACACAGGGCAGTACTTAGGAAGTCAAGGAAAAATCATATACCAAGAGTAGGAGACTTTAATGAGGTCAGAAAACAAACTTATAAAAACTTTAATAAGAAATAAACATAGGGAAGTCAAGGAAAAATCATATACCAAGAGTAGGAGACTAATGAGGTCAGAAAACAATCCTGTTAAACTTTAATAAGAAGTAAACATAGGGAAGTCAAGGAAAAATCATATACCAATGCAAGAGTAGGAGACTTTAATGAGGTCAGAAAACAATTCTATTAAACTTTAAAAAGAAATAAATATAAAAAGTTTCTACAAGGAATTAACATGATTAAACATAATAAGTTATCACAAGGATTTATCATGATTAAACTTGATATGTTAGCACTAGAATTCATTGTGATTAAACATGAGTTACCACAAGAATTTATCACGATTAAGCATAATAAGTTAGCACAAGAATTTATCATGATTAAACATGATAAGTTAGCACTAGAATTCCTTGTGATTAAACATGAGTTACCACAAGAATTTATCATGATTAAGCATAATAAGTTAGCACAAGAATTTATCATAATTAAACATAATAAGTTAGCACAAGAATTTATTAATCATAATAAGTTAGCACAAGAAATTATTAAACATAATAAGTTAGCACAAGAAATTATTATGATTAAACAAAATAAGTTAGCACAAGAAATTATCGTGATTAAACATAATAAGTTAGAACAAGAAATTATCTTGATTAAACATAATAAGTTAGAACAAGAAATTATTTAACATAATAAGCTTAGCACTAGAAATTATTAAACATGATAAATTAGCACCGGACTTTGTTATGCTTAAACGTAATAAGTTAGCACAATAAGTTATTAAAGGGGCACTAGCTGTCAAATTTATGTTCACCGATTTGACTCAAATTCTCATATTTTATTAATAACCATGTAAAACATTTATCCAAATTATAAAAAGTCGAAAATTTACAGGGCATTGATAATATGTAGCTTCGTTTCGTGTGTATTTAAGTCTTGATGCCATCTAATTAACTATCGAGTTGACCTTTGGAAGACCTGCGATGGTCATATAAGCGATATAAACATAAATATAGATATAAATAGAAACGAACTCGTGCAATTGTATTTTTCCAGGTCTGTTTAATTTCATATTATAGATTAAAATTATATGTTAGTCATCGTTTTTACCTGTATACGAATGATTTTTTGTGGATCGAATCAGTCAATGAAATGATTTACCTTTGTTTCACTTTCAATGTTGACATTCTTTTCCTTTAAATAACCAATCACGCACACTGCATGCATTATCCATCTCTAGATAAGGGGTTAAATTGAAGTTCACATGAATACAGATTCAATGAGGTCGTATTATTCACTTGCAAGTGAATAATTCATCATCAATGTTTCTAAGTTTAATTTGACACTATTGAACCATACTGGCTGCTAAAAGCGAATTATTATTTCACTATTTCACTTTCATTAATGATTGAACAAAAAAAATCATACTTTCGATTTTTTATATATCTCGTAGCTAGTGCCCCTTTAAACATAATAAATTAGCACAAGGAATTATCATGATAAAACGGGAATGTACTCCAACTTAACCAATTGAATTAACAATAATTCAATTTAAATTTTGAAATAAATTAAGTATTTATTTACTAATCAATAATTATACCCTTACCCAATAGTGTGGAGTTTGCTAGCACTTGATGCATCAATTTTTGAAACGAAGTTAGTCAATACCAAATGGATGACCTTGACATTCATTTATGAATTAGATCCCCTATTAAGATGAATTAAATTGCTTTGGCGAGAGTTAAAGCTGACATTTATTTGTTGTGTATATAAATGTTTGTGTTGATTATTTGTTTTCCAGTCAACCTACTATATGGAGGGCAATACTGGACATAAAGTATTTGATACACAGTTTGGTAAGTTAAACACATTCTATAGCTATATACAGCAAGAATACTGTTTGACCCTAAATACTGCAGTTATTATCATTATTATACCTTACAGAAATGATAAACAAAAACACATTATCAAGTGACATTGAATAGTTCAGTTCATTTTCATTTAAATGCACATGATGCAAGGAAGGATGAATAACTCTAAAAATTTATACCATGCATTGAATAAGACTATTAATCACAAGCCAATTACCTTTTGAGCTTCTTGATTTGTACAAAAGTTATCTCCCATCAAAATGATGTCACAGTGTATATGTTAACAAAAGGACAACGCCAGATTAAAAGTATAAAGTGATGAGGAGACAAGATCAAACAATAATGAACAAGGCTTGGAATGCTTCAAGTGCAGAGGATATCTCTCGTAAGCAGTCCTTTTTCAGGACAAAATAATTTTCCAATCTTTTTTACTGTAGTATACAAGTTCTTTTTTGATGGTCCAATGGCCGTCCCACTGTCAGTTTAGTATAATGAAACATTTGCATCCCCTTAGAAGTGATGAATATCCAAAATAGTCAACCCTAAAAAGTTATTTCACTTCAGGCTTCCTACTTCTGTCAGCTCTCTTTACTGTTTTAGATAAATTTTGTGTTTTAATAATGTTCAGATCCGAAATTCAAAATGCCATCTTTTATAATGTAGTGTTTTTGTCACACACCTCATGCAATGCAGGTGTCAAACACTGTAAAAAAAATTGTCTACGATTTGTAATTGTTTACAAGTAAAATTATGTACAATTTGTAATTGTTTACAAGTAAAATTATGTATGATTTGTAATTGTTTACAGGTAAAATTATGTTCTTTTTGTAATTATTAACAGGTAAAATTATGTACTATATGTAATTAGGCCAAAAATAAAATATTGTTTGTTTCCCCTCCCATGACCGACACGGTAAAATCACTATGACCCGAAAAATGTTATTGGCCGTTCATGTCCAATATTTTTTTTTTTCACCCTCTCGATTAGTCAGACTGGGCTAGTCAAAATTTTGTTTAAAACCAGGAATTAAACAAAATTACTTGTCAACAAATCCCGGTTTCACTTTGCAGGAGAGTGAAACTGCAAATAATTGTATACTTTACATACATTTATTTTATTAAGTTTTTTTAGTGGGATTTATAATATTGT